>JAAXYW010000656.1:0-32095 GCA_036851895.1 Orthonychiurus folsomi | reverse complement strand
GAATTTCAAATTTACGTAATGCATTACATTACGTACGAATGTAACTGCCAAACTGATTTGCAAAAATATTTCAAAATTGTAAGAAAACCTTGCTGAATAATACACATGCACGTACGCACACTGCACCAAGTCATTTCCTAATTTAAAAATGCGCGGGAATTCCTTGTGGGTTGAGTCGGGAAGTCATTAGCCCAAATTACCGCCTCCAGTGCATTGGAAATACCACAATCCGCTGACGCGACGGGATTGTACGTCGTACATACAGGCGCTCCAAATATTCGCGAATTCCAACTGCCTAGCCTATGCAATTTTGCATGAGAAAATTTATCGGATCTTCCTCCACTCGGAGCACTCAGTTTAATTGACTGGATCCGCAAAATGAGTCAGTCCCGATTTGCATGGCGGTAAACGACATCATCTCAAATTCCTTGCTACGTACGTGTACGTACGACGCTTGTGCAGATCTCCAAGAAATTGGCATCCTAATCCAGGGGCTGGGAAGGCTAATAAATCTCCGTAATTCGGTGTGAGTTAATTAAGCGGGAATGTACGAAAGGAGCGGGCGCGTATGTACAAACTTGGAAAGTGACATGTTTATTTGTGGCTATTTTTAGGGCTGTGAATTGAGTTGTTCCTTCACACTTCCACTCCACGGATTTACATGCAATTCGGACACTTGGGGTGGGAACCGGGTAGCCGGGATTTATGACATTTATGACACACCCTACATTTGCATGGACCGTCCCAACATGCGACGGAGTCATTCGGGTCGAATTTTTGTTACCCTTTTTCCCATGCAATATAATAAAATCGGATTTTATAAGAAAAAACCGTCCGTTGTAGGGTGTGAAAGTGAAAGCCACGCCATAGGTCATCATGTGCGTTTTCTTTTGGCAAACTCAGATCCCAATTCATTATTTTTACAATGGGCTGTGGTCACCTGGCCGGCTTTCAGTGGTTTGCGTGCGTGTAGGATTGAACCGATATCAGGTGACGGATCCGAGGATCCCAACGTAATTTCACACATTGGATCCAGATACGAACGTACACGCCTTCCATTTTCCCTGAATTTCCGTGCAAACGATATGCTTCAGCGGAAAATTCTTTTTTTGGTGCAAAACTGGCAATAAGTCAGTACGTTGAATTGGCCAGATACACTTTTTTATGCAAAAATTCATGACTAAATTTTGCATTGATTTTGAGAACTGTTAAAAGTATATAAGAAATTACACACATTCCACGTAAAATTGAAACAATAAATAAATAAATTTGAAAAAAAGGCCAGGCTGGACCCTTTACCGCCGAAGACAAAAAAATGTACTACAAAAGTCAAGGCGACGGAGGCCAACTGCCACAGGTTAGCCCACAGAATAGAAGGGACTGACTAATTGGTTGGCGGGAGTTGCAATCAATTTGAATCAAGACTTACATTGTCCACGTCAAGTCGTAATTCTCTTTCCCTGGACCAAAGTGCCCATTTGTGTTTCCCACGTGCTCACATTAAATGCCCCTTCGTCAACCCATGCAGGAGCCCCGCTGCAATTTGTCTAACAATTAGTCAGCCAACACAATCCTGAACCCATGCAAGTCAACAAAGACCCATTCCTTCTTCCACCCACGGATTCTTGAAAAAAAACACATTTGTTTTCCCGCAAACCGGAATTTATTTTCTTCGCGGCTAAATGAGAAATATGGAATTCCCGCCAAACAAAGGGACCGTCATTGGAAGGCCGGTACGGGTAACGTTAAGTAAACGGCATAGGCCAGGCCATGCAGCAATCCACAATTGCAATCCGATTTACTTGGAGGAAAATTCAAATATTTAAATCCCGCCTCTTTGCATTCAAAAAAATAGCTTACCTACATTACATATTCCATTTAATCCAATCTAAAAAGGATTTCCCGCGCAGCTCGCCTGTATAAAATAAATTGCTTTATTTGGCGGAGCGCTTCATGAAATTGTAAGTGAAGTGGGGTATCCTTTAGGTACGGAGGATATGCAAAACACATTTTTATCAAATCCTCTCTTCCCCCGATTGAATTCCTTGCCCTCCCCATAATAAATGGTTCCAAAAACTATAAATCTCATTGAGGAAGGGAAATCAGTGACAGACAGGGGGTTGAATACATAAAATATGCATTTGATGGAGAAGGTGTGTCCCACATTTCTCAACGCTCCCTCATCCCGTCACTCAACTTTTTACACTACCCGCTCCGTCCAAACCCCCGGGTACTTCTCCATGTATACCGTCCTGTGCCATATGCATCATTTTTTTGTACCCAGCCCAAACATATGCAGGATGAGGAGGGGAAAGAGCTTCCAAACAAAATCCGGGAATCCACAACGTAGTCAATTCCCCGGATCCTCAAATCCCAATCTGAGTGTCATTTCTCATGCCAATGGGACCGACGGTGCACTTTCAATCAAAATAAAGTCTCAAAATAACTCCCGTCGGTATTTCAACTCCCGTCGAGCACTCAAATAAGTTACAAGTTATACCTACGTGTATAATATATAGTATAGTGTACTAATATTTGTATTTTTTGTATTATCATTTCAAAATTTCCAAGGAAATAATTGCATGGCATGACGGACGTCAGGTTACGTCGCCGTGAATTTCCGTGTTTTCACACCTGGCCAATCCATTGCTATTGCTGCATACATTACACATTGTTTTTCGGCATATCTGCATTCAATTTAAATTAAACCGCGACTACAACTGCAACTGCGTATTTACAACACATGTACATGTGCAATGAAATGCGCATGTGTTGTACAAAAGCAGGTGCAATTGTCAGGTGGGAGGGAAAATTACGGAGCTCCGAATTTCTTGCATAACTAATTTCCTTAAATTACAAATATAGTACCATTTTTACATACAAATTACGACCCTCAACATATGCAATATGCACTTTACCCTCAACCAATAACTGTTTACGTTACTTACGACGCCGCCGCAGGCAGCGGCAAAATATGATTTTGAACAACGACCAGATCACTCAAATTTGTGGCCGGTGAATGGTGCATGTAACGGGCCATTGAGAAAGTTAATCTTTGACTATAGTGGCGGAAAAATCCAAGCGGGATTAGACTTGGCGCGAACATCAAATAAAAACTGAGCGCCACATCACATCCTCGTCGTCCCCTAATCGAAATGTCAATTTTGGATCCATTTGGATTAAATATGAAAGTTTCCTTCAAGGTTTGAACATTTCCCGCCAACTCCTTTTCTGACATATTGTTTACTTGTCCAACCCAGGAGTGGCATTCTCCACATTTTTTTTAAGATGCAAATTTGCATGGAAAACAGTATGACAAAATCCAGGAGGCGCGCATCGACTGCGAGGACAAACGCGTGACCCCAATTCCGAGCCATGAAAAATCCTTCCCATTCCACAACATGTTTTGTATTTGCCAAAAGCTAGGATTTGAAAAGCGCGCGTATCGCATATAGTAGAAATAGTCCATGTAGGTACTCCATTTTTAAACGCACGTGTTTGCTGACGGGGAAAGATTGAATTGAAGGAAAGCGTTTTTTTTTTCCTTGGAAGACGTTTCCTCGGTGCAGGTAATCCAAAGGAACGGACTGAATGCGTAAATGTAAAAAGCTTTTTATTGGATGAAGGAAAATGGCGGGAAACTTACAACAGTTCTCAACAATAGAGTGGCGGGTAATCTCTGGTGACGAATTTGTGTGACTGACTTGGGTCGTGGTGGTTGGGCCTTTCAATCCATTAGCATTTTCCACATGTCAAAATCCCATTCAAAACCGCCGCCATCCTTTTCCGCTTTGGAATTAAAACATTTGAAGCATTTCCTTTCTCCAAAATGGCGGGAACTGGACGACTGTGTGTTCAGGAATTTGAATTCAAACTTCCCGTCTTTCTCTTTGATTAATGGATGGCTTCTGTGACGGGATGTCGCGCGCGCGACGTCGTCTGCGACTGTCAACATCCGTTTTGAACATTTCCCGCCATTTAATAACTTCCTGCGCCATCGTATGTTGTATGTTTTGTATTTCCTATCGTCTGGCCCCGCGAAAATGATGAGTTTGTTAATCACTTTCATTAAGGGAGAGTTTACGGTGTCGTTTTAAAATCCCACATCTTCCAAGAAAGCCGATGGAAATATTTGGCGGGAAAGGCAGCAGCAGCCCTCGGCTTTAAGGATGCTTTTAATAGCCAAAGACTGTAATGGGTTGTCAAGAAATGGACATAAAACTAGAAGACAGGCAGGCGAAGTATCGACGGCAAAGAAATGACTCAAACGGGTGTTGATTTCTCCCAAGTTTATGTGTATTGTTTTCCCGGATTTATTACCCAACTTTAAATGGAGGGAATTTCAAAAAAGTGCTACTTACAAATCCAACTTGATTGATAGGAATATGATCGGGTTGAGCTCGCTCGAAGCTGATGCATTCTTGTCCGGATCCAAATGCAAGCCATCGTGGGGAGATGGATTGGGCTTTTTTACAGTCACCACGAACCGTGCACCTGGACCATCACACACACAAAAAATTAGAATTACCATATTATAATGCATGTCTTTTGTATTACTCACTTCCACTGCATTACACTATATTATATTTTGTATTACTCATATCGTATACAACACACACACATTAATGCATCTGCAAAGCATTGCATATTGCATTGCATTGCAGTGCATTGAATTCAAATTAGCAATTACGTTGCGAGCTGGGGCGCACATGGGGCGTGTATAATTCCAGACCGGAAATTGTTTGTACGGGCAAAAGGGAGAATGGAACTTGACTGCATGACTGATACGAACCACGACTCCATTTGATTTGCATATGAAGAGAGTGAAGGGCGCGCTAATTGAATTAAAGGAGGTGGGAAGGGACATTACACGTACGGAAAGTGAAATCATTAAGGAGAATGGGCGGCTCGGGCCATAATGAACATTTACTGACGGTCCACGGTGAATACGAAGGAAAGGAATTTCCCTTTGTGCATTTTGCGTGCAAGCATCCATGCATGCCTAGTGCAATACCAAACTGCGCATGCGCATAGACTGGCCGTCCCACCTGTTCCCAACCATTTTGCATTACGTTTACGTACACGTACTTATACATTTTTTTGCAACCCGGACTTTTTCGCCGAGCCGTGGCGAATCCATATGCACAAAAATCCAAGTTCAACGACGACGGAGGCAGGGAGGCTGACACGCCCCGGGAGATTTTAAAATTGAAATTGTGGCCGTTGGGAGGCGGGAAATACGATTGAAGTGGTTAATGAGGGGAAGGGAGGATATGGGTCGGATTGGATTGCGTGTATTGAAGTACATACGTACGGAGGTTGAAGATGGGCGACGCGGCTGGAGTGTCCATCCTCGCAACACTCAACTCAACTCCTTCCCCAATCAATATTTAATCAGTCACTGGGCAGGGGGAGCGGAGGCAACTTTAAATGTGCACTACCCATGACATCCTCCAGTGTAGCCTCCTTATTTACTTGGATCTATGATGGGGGATCCAAAGGGAATGGAATAAGGTCCAGGCAAGTACTGTACTTCTCTTGACTTGGCATGGATGAATTGTAAACGGCGGAGGATTTGAAATATTAGAACTGCTTTATGGATTTTTTGAGTTGCTGGTAATATTATGAAATGTTGTAAACACTTTATTCAAATTGACGAGATTGAAGTATGGTAAACAACAATTTTGAATATAATGTTCTCGAATTTTAAATGTTGACGGGATTTTTAAGTACACGCTGCGCTGTGAGTGTCATGTTATAATTTTTGCAGGTTAAATTCAATACCTGGCCTCATTTATGAGAAATAGGCTTTTATATTTTGTATTTTTTTTAAATTCGCGTTTCGCAGAATTCGACCAAGTGATACGCTCATTGCGAAATCCGTATCATCTTCCAAACTGCGACGAAAATTTCCCACAAAGAGAAATCCTGGAAACCAGCCTCAAAATCAGTTTGACATTTGTGTGCCCTCTCCCATCAAAAAGAAAGGAAAAACTTTCTCCAATGGATACATTAGAAATGTCCACACAAGCACGACACATGCGCAGATTTCATTTACCATGAAATAGATCCACGCCACGTACGGGATCTGAACAATTATTGACACGCGGGCCGTGCGTGATCGCTATGAAAAACAACCCAGCTTCCACCACAAAGATCAACTCTGAGTCTATTAATAGCCCCTGACTTTCTCTCTCATATTTTTCTTCTCCTCAAATGACTGACGAGGAAAGTACCCGTGCTGTAACCCTTGGATTTGGCTGAAACTTTGTCCACATGTTACCCTTCTGTGGAAACTATGTTTCGCAAAGTGTCCGATCCCAACGCTCAAATTTTGAATTTAGCCGAATTTTTGAAATTTGGCTTGAAATATTTTACTTGCAGGGGACCTGTAAAATCAAGATTTTTGTGGGTTAAACGCCGTCCTGTTTTTTCAGTTTTGCAGTTTGGACGGAACATGTAGACTTGCATGGAGGCCGAGGCCAGCCGATCGAATCGGCGCCGCACGCCATGCCACTCCATGTATTCTGCCGGAATTGCAAAGCTGAAAAAACAGGACGGCGTTTAACCCACAAAAACCTCGATTTTACAGGTCCCTGCATGTAAAATATTTCGAGCCAAATTTTAAAAATTAGGCTAAATTCGAAATTTGAGCGTTGTGATTGGACACTTTGCGAAACATAGTTTCTACACTAGGGTAACATGTGGACAAAGTTTCAGCCAAATCCAAGGGTTACAGCACGGGTACTTCCCTCGTGAGTTACACGTGTGTAAACTTCCCCTCCCAGAAACCCACCCATCCGCTGCTAATTCCCAAGCGTTCGTCGCCGTCGTCGTGCCGTTTTTGTTTTTCACATTTGCATTTGCATGAAGCTTCTCCTTAAATTGTGTCAAATTCACCACTTGGCGGGAACCTTAATCAACCCGGGACCCCTCATTCGATTTATGATGTATTTGCCTTCTGTATCTCCCGTGTAATATCCGAATTGCCATCCCTTTCTATTTTTTTATTTCCATATCTTAAAATCGGAATATCCCTCATTTGATTTTGGCACAAAAAGTGTCAAAATTCCTCCAAAATCTTTATTACATTTCCAAAACGTCAGTTTACATCAAGACTCGCCGTTTTATGAGAAATTACCATACTAAAACCTTGCAAAAAAAGTATATGCCGATCACCGGCCTCCGGAAGCCCTACCACGTTACGCATTGCGTATCTCACATGTAATGACGACGCGTGCACTTGAATTTCTCTCGAAGAAAGTGCATGCACCACATGTACGGATTGAGCAATAAGCGACCAGACCGCATGCTGTCATCCCATGACATGGCAACCCAGCGGAGGCAGAGAAAGTCAATCAGTCACTCCGCCACCTTATCCCCCTCCATTATAAATTACCCGTGTCCGTCCTCATAAAAGCCATGCCTGGGACACAACTATACAAAATAAAGTCAAAAAGTGAGTGGCGGCAGACACAAAATAAGGTGGTACATACATCCAAGCTACAAGAGCAAAAGAGTTCAATGCAATGCAATGCAACTCAAGACGTACGCACGGTGTGCGGTGAAAGTCCCCTGACTTTCTTCTTCACTGACTCAAGACGATTTCCCTTGTCTTCGACTGTGAGGAAAGTCAATAGAACCAACTCCTGCAAAGGAACTATTTCTCTTCCTCATGTCAATCCCTCATAAATACGAACGAATACAAGGGAATCCATGGCGAGGGCACTTTTATCCTTAGTAAAAAGAAAGTCAAGGGAAAAGAAAAAGTCAAAGGCGACGGCGACGGCGACGGAACGCAGGATTTTGATGGTAGCGTAATTTTATTTGACTGGCCGAGATGTGTTAAAATTTGCAAGGAAATGGGCCTGATTGGGAAATGAGAGGTCTTCCTTAATTATTTGGGTCAGGAATTGCCTAATCTGAATGACTTCCTCCATGAACTGCGTACTATGTGCGACAGAAGTGCAGGATAAGCCAGTCTTAGTCTTACGTACGCACTTACGGAGGTCATTTCCCGCCTGTTTCCTTACGGAGGCGAAGGAAGGATTTAATATTTAATTTGAACTTAGTACGTTTTCACGGGTTTTATCTGGGAGATAGCGACTGGCAGATAAAAACTTCAAAATATAAAGCGCCGTGTAGCATTTTCCCAAGACAGGAAATGCCAAAGTGCACTTATCCTGTTTTTGCAAATAGAAACACCATTCATACATTCATTTATTTCCCACTCCCGCCCATTTTTCATTAGCCATTTGAATGTACCCGCAAAACAAAACCACACAAGAAGCCTTGCTGCTATTGTTTTATGGAAAATAAATTATTCCAGTCAAGTGCGTGTCGCGTGCACGGGGTTTAGGGCTTGTCCAGGAATTTCATCTATGTTTTTCGCAAGCGGATCACATGACCACACCCCATCATTCAATAGTAATGGCAATGGCGGGAAACAAAAAAAACTTTGAGTGGGGGGAAATGAAAATGTACAATGTAATTGATAACTCAAGTTCAATTATTCAACGAGGAATTCCTGTGCATGGCATTGCATGGCGAGTCCATCCTAAAAATACCTCGTAATAAATTCGACTAGAGCCAACACATATCACGCCTGCACGCAAGGTTCAGATCTTGAATGCATTTTTCCATTATTTGCAAATACTTCTTGTAAAAAAACTTGCAGAAATAAGTCAATCCTTAGCCACACAATTCAATTTTTAGCGAGAAAACAATACTTTCTTCATTTACTTCGTCAGAATTTTCTCCAGTGAAAGTCCTCGCCACAGCATGCAAAATTCAATGTATGCAATTGTCTGCAAAACCGCGGCCTATAGGAATTTCGCACACATCACCGCAAATAAAGTAGACCCTCGGGACGCGCAATAAAGGACAGGAATAAATTTTAATTTGGTCGTCCCAATTTGGAACGAAATCATTTAAAGGGGGGGAAAGGAGTGAGGATAAATTGCAGGCAGACGGATAGCGCGTAGATTTTGAAATGCCCGCTCCTGTTGAGGCGGGAGATATAAAGCGTCCGTTTATGAAGTGCGATGAGTCGTTTAGGAAAGAAGAAGTCATAAAAAATTAATAGGGGGGTTCCTTCGCGCGTGTCGCTTTGCGTCGCATCCAAGACGCCCGGGAAGTTTTCCTGGAGAAAGCAGTGCGGGCGCGGGCGCTGGGCGTCGGGGATCATTTCTGGCCATCTTAATTGCACCATAAAACTCCCCAGGACTCCCCACCCCTTTGTCACCACCAACGACCCAACTACATAATAAAAATGTGCTTAGTGTCCGTCTTGAAGGAAGGAAATCTTTTCTTTTGACCAGAATCCCATTCCTTCCTCAAATCATTTGGTTGTTTCCACGCCTAATCCTATCTAAACTCAACTCAACGTAAATATTTTAAATATCCTTCAATTTCCCGCCATGCTATGTCAAATACGTACGCAATAAATGGATAGCCCAGAAAATCCTTCTCAAATCAAATGGGGGCGGAAGGGCATGGGTTTACAGCATTTGGAATGGCGACTGGCTATGGTTTTGAGGACCCCGCCACTAAAATCCCAAGCTCATTCCTTTCCATTTGATCCTTTGACTTGCTCGGGTTATTTTATGGTGGGCAGCTTTGAACTCTGGGCTATAATTTTGACGCCGTCCTATGTACGAGTCACCCAAATCCCAGTCCGTCTGCCATTTAATTGCCAATTAAATTTGTATTGGATGGGGTGTGGACGTAATTAAAGGCGGGAATTCATCCATTCCAAGGAAACGACGTGTCGTGGGCCGGAAAAACGAAGCGGAATTCAGTATTGGAGAAAGCACGACGTACTTACGTACGACCCAGGACCCAGCGCTTTAATTTAATCTGACTTAACCCAATTCCCCAAAAACTTTCTCCGGATTTCTCCAACTGTCTTCAGATGCAACACACTCACACGTACACATGTCACTTCGCGCGTATCCATGCACAACACCCGAAAACCTCAGGATTACCGCACATCCTTATCCACAAACCTCACCGCCACAATTTAAATGTCACGTGTTGTACTACACAGCACATGCCACCTGCACAAAAATACGCGGAAAATTCAAAAATTCTCGGCTTTCCTCAAAAACGTACATGCTAACACGGCAAATAATTCAAAATCTTTAAAATTAGCAAGCATATACCAATTACAACATCGCGGAAAATTTTAAACCTTCAAACTTACCACAAGCTACGACTTGAAAAATGAATTATTTTTCAGAATTCGCACACAATATACGTAATACATACAATTCAATTGTATATTGTATACAATAGAATACGTGTATATACCACGACGCGGGAAATTCAAAATTCATACGTAACATACATACCACGTACTCCAAATTTCTATAATTCACACATGCTAATAACATTACCATACCTTTTCTCCAATGAACACCACCCACAGTAAGGATCCCTGGAATTTAAACATTGACTGCAATTGCTGTGAGCCTCGCACTGCTCCACCCTCAGTTTGACAACCTGGAAAAATTAATCAAAGCTAATTAATACATAGTACATACACGGATTTCCATGTCCTGCACTGCACGACACGGTGTACGTAGGGAAAAGAATGCGACCCTCCGAATTCCTGAGTCCCCGTAATTAGAAATCCTAAAAGCCCTTCGGACAAATTTAGAACGGGAGTGGTTGACAAGAGTAATGCAGATGTTTCAAGGGAGGGTAGTATGCTTAGCTTGGCCGGGTATTGACTCAATTCCGGAACTACGGGGAAGTAAATTGCCTCGACTCTGAGACAGTGGCCATTAGTCGTAGTTGCCACACACGGGGGCTACAAGACGAAGTGGATCCATCCACTCTCAATGAGCCAGAACTGCGTACCCGGGTAGCCTAGCCTGGCTAGGAAATACCCGGGTTTGTTCTTCCCCCTTTCGTCTTGTCTTGTCTCAATCTCATTATGAGTACATGTGTTGGAATCCCTATGCTTACAACGGTAAGAAATTCTAAGAAAAATATTGAGGTGCAGATCCAGAGTCGGGCCATGCCATGCCATGCGACATAAGTCACCCGCCGCCGGCCTTTCCCATTACAATCTTTATCAGTGAGTTGTGAGTAATTTTGGGGACACCAGATTTCAAGCACGATTTCCACTACGACGTAACCCGCCCATTTCCATTTCCTTCACTGGCAAAGCTGAAATATTGGCAAGACAGGATAAAAACTTACAACGAAATATATTTTTGGTTTGGAATTTGGGATACATAGTTTGGATAGGGAAGGACAGTTTTGTATAATTTATGAATTATGAAATGTACGTACGCATTTGTAATTACACTTTGAATATCCAGCATGACCCAAAATTTTGAGGTAATTGTTTAATTTGTGAGAAATTTGGATTGTGAAAGTTAAGAGAATTTGAGGGACACGCGTTAAAATTGATGAGCTCGGGTTGCGTAATGGTGGCGTGGAAGTTTAGGAGGAGCAGGAATTTCTGGGATGAGGAGTTTCATTAATAATTTCGTCAAACGGGAATGACAGATGGGCGGAAGGCGGGAGACGATAAGGAATTATCCCGCCCCGGTCCCACCACACAGTTCAGTCAGCATGCTGGTCCTGTACCAGAAATTTTATACTTCGCTGGGAGAAAGTTATATGTGAAATATTTCACGTATATGTCGTACACTGGCAACCGAGCCTAATCTACCCGGGTAATGAGGAAAACTCGGAATTTTTGTAAATCAAAATCATTTAAAAAATGGCATGGCTGTGCCTAAAATGTTGTATGCCAAATGAATTGCTACGAATTCGCGTGGGAAGAGATGATAAGAAAATCAAATGACAAATTATGACCCTTAAAATCCGAGAATGAACCAATAATGGGCGACGGACTAGGAAGGCGGGAATGGAAAAAAAACTTAAAAGTTTTTAGATTTGCAACATGACGGGAGTTGGATTTGAAATACGAGGCCATGGAGTTTGACAGTTGAGGCCGTAAATGTCATTGGCTCCTTGGATCTGGGTAAACTTTTAAATACGTGAGTTCAACATGAGAGTTAATTTGTGGCGAGGAGTTGGGAAAATGGGGTGTTCGGATTTATGAGTGGTCCTGACATTTGCCCTCGTCAAAGTTTTTACTAATATTTGCGGATTGGGTGTTAGCTATTTGCCATGCATAATTTGGCTCAAGGTTTTACTTCCTGGTCCTGAATTTACGTCCCCATTTCCTACGTTATGTTGCGTATTTTCCGGGCACTTTTGGCACGTTTTGGTGTTAAATGTTCAATTTTAACCCATCCAAAATGTATGTATTTTGAATTCCTAAATCAGTGTAAATTTTAGCACATTTTAGGCAGGAATTAACGGGAGAAAACTTAAGGCGCAATACACTGACTCAAGTTGTATTTATTTTTGTGAAGAAAACCACTGTCAGATTTGCTCGTCGAAGAAATAAAATCCGCCATAATTACGCTACGTCGTAGAGGGATGTAATGTTAAGGATATGAATATCCCAAGACCACACCTTCCCTATACCATTCCCATTAAAAGCCCCACTAAATATTATCAGGGATTCAATTATGCGGGGAAGGAGAACTCGCACGATGGTTGTAATTTTACATAATTTGGTCACGCCACAACGTCGGCCCCGCAAAAACCTCCCTTATCCCTCATCTCATTAATAACAGTGTCGTTTCCCTCTGCGAATAAATTGCACACTCCAATCCAATTATTTGACCTAACTCAACTTTTGGCTATGCCCGTCCACTGCATTCTGCATACGACATGAGATTTTACTGCACTTTCTTTGTGTGTTATTTTCTTACACGGCGCGGGAAGGGACATAGCGTCGTTTTTCCTGCAAAAACGCAAAAACCTAATGTTTTTCTAGGAAGAATGCTGGAAGGAATGGCGTCGCATGCTCATTCCATGTAATAAGGATCCATTTTAAGGGGGGAAACGGAACCCATTCATTAACCACTTGAGAAAACGGCCGTTTCGTCTTCAAGACGGTCAGCAAATCATCATGTGTGGCTCAAACATCAAATCATTATTTCTTGAAGGAACATTTGGCTTCCCAAGGATTCCGAACCCACAAGATTTCCAGGCGGTCGTCGTCATCATCGGCGCAATTCAAATCCAACACGCCAAGCCGCCATTCTCCTTTGTTCCAGGGCAATCATACATAGATTTTTTTCTTCAAAAACGGATGTAAAATGCATTTATTTCTTTTCCTTCAACGAAGCATTGACGATTTTCCAAATATGCATACATTACCTACATGCATTCGCACGTAAGTCCGTCCTACGCATGCGCATTCAGGTTTGGCAAAAATCCTGCTACGGCTACGGCCAAAGTAAGTACAGAATGAGTCACGACCTCCGAAAACCACTTTTTCCTGTCCCCCCAATCAAATCCATTACAAATAATCATGGAGTAATTAATTATTATGGCTGAGCAGCAGAGGACAAGAGAGACCCCTTCCCGAGGCCCCAAGGGCCACTACGGACAAACAAGGATTGGACAAGGAGCTGGATTGTTCCGCGCATGCGTGGACGTATGCGAAAACCTGACATGCCACGCCATTAGGAGTTCAACTAAATACATGTTTTCTTTCCAACTTAAAAACTCAACGACATTCAAATCATCATTCCCATTGCTGGGAGCGGATTTTTATTGTATTCCAATGCGCATGCGCTGTACCAGCACGGCACGGCACAGCACTACAACTATAATTTAATCGCTTGAGTTTTTGGATTCGTTTAATTTTCTTTGCGTTTGCGCATGCGTGCCGGTTTCAAAATCCTAAGAAGAACTCGTCCTCCTCCAATCCTCCTATTTCGTAGAATGTTGACCCACTCATAAATTGTATCAGAAATTGGAGGACAAGGATCATTTGACCTGATTTTGGGCCATAAAGTTAAGATGCTCCAAGTTATTTCCTCTTGGGATTGAGTCGTCCTTCCCTCGTACGTGGCTCCATAAAATATACTCAAAATGTGTGAACTGGGCTAAGGAATGGGACGTCCTTCTCCTCCTCGTATTTACCTTTTTCTTCACTACCCCACCACCATTTGTGTACGTATGGCAATGGCTCCGGGTGGCAGATAAAAACCAAAGTTGGTAAAAGCCATCCTCGTAACTCACATTTTGGTAGGGGGAAAATGGGGATCTTTCGTATTTTGGCGACGAGACACCGACCACGTCTTTCCATGCATGGATCCAAACCCATTCCCACTTCCTCCTGATTCCCATTTATGATCTTCCGCTCCCTGGAATCCCCACAACACTTCCATCCCATTTTCAAATCTGTGTCCTGTAGGTACCTTTGACCCCATTCCCAGCCAGCCAGCCCAAATCAAATTCTCAATTCTCTGGGTATCAATTTTCCACATTTCATTGCAGAAGGATGACGGATTTTGTCATCGGCGGGAAAAAAATTTAAAAAGTTTGTACATATGTATGATTTGGATTTGGACTACGTACGTCCTATGTGGAATGAAGCGCCCAGGTCATTAGGACACGTGTTCAGTTCCCAAGGGCCGTTAAGCGGCGGTTGAGGTAAGCAACTCCATTTGAATGGAGTTGGAGGCCGTAATGGGTTGTCCGACACCAAAAACCTGCTGTTTAATATGCACTCAGCACGCAGGACGATCCATTCTCCTCACTACATTAACCTCCCACTGCATAATCATACATCCTCTCCAAATCCAATCCACCCCCATTTCCTATTCCCAACAAAACCCCCATTTCATATTTCCCGCATCTCAACATCCACTTGTATTTTAAAATACACACAAAAATCCCGTGACTCGCCGTCCCCCTGTTGTACGGAACCTCAGATGTACTCGTACTAACCTAACCTATGCATATACAGTGTATTGCAGATTTTCAAATCTCCCTATCCATTTGTAGTCACAGGGTGTATGCGCATGCGCATATTAAAAAAATCCGACAGATTTCAAAATTAGTAAGTAGTATTAGGTTAAAGTCGTAAGAATGTAAAGAAAAAGTTAACCACATAATGGATACTTACCTTGTTGGTACTGAGGGCATATAGATATTGACCGGTAGGGTCAACCCGGGTATCCGGTAAGATAGCAAATCCAGGATCCACTTCAATCTCTCCATAATGATCCACTCGGAAACTGGATGAGAGTAAAATCTATGGAAACAAAGGGAAATCCATTTGATTAGAGCGGTTTGGGATGGACTAGTACATGGATAATAAATATTCATACACATTGTACATGTGTATGGAGCGCATTCCAGTCCAGTACTACATGTACGTACGCATGTACGTAGCGCGCGGCGCTGGGCGATGATGAGGAAGGGAAAACTTGTTTTTACATAGAGACGGAGTGAAAAGCGGCTTGGATTCATGCTCGTATGATTACGGCCATTACCATTACATCAAATGGGCAGACAATAAGTGAATCCCATAAAAGTTTATTCCACCAACAGGTAATTCCTCGCCCCGTCATATCTCACGCCTCTTCCAGCCCAGCTAACAAGAGTGTATTATGTATAAAAGCCAACGACATTCCCGGCGACTCCTGATAACGTGGGATTTATACGTATACGTACGTATTTATTCTCCAGTCTATTCCTTCTGCAAATACACGGAGTGATATATGCGGAATGGGAATCCCATTCTGACCTTATTTGGATGAAGTAAATCCAATTGGATGGACGACGCGACGCGAAAGCGACGTCGGTCACATCAAAATTTGTCACCACGGATAAATTCCAGTGGGGGAGGTGTGGCATTTGACAATCTGAAGAATCTGACACGTTTAATGAAATGCAAATTCAAATGAGCCGTGTCGCGCGTGCGTGAAATTATCCATGCGTTTGTATCAAGGGATGAGCCGTACGCCCACCTCATTTGCAAAGGAGAAAGTCAGCCACTTTTTTCGCGGAGAAAGCAAAAAAAAACAATTTTGTCATCGCAAATAATAATAATGAAATCCACAGGTTTATGTATGGATTTACGTGATATTGGGGGTTGAAAATTTGAATTTAAAGAAACGCTGGATATTAAAAACACATGCACTCTTCGCATGCGCAACCAATTACTTGAACTACAAGTACAGGTTTCGACCCTTATTTGTTTTATAAAACTGGGAACAAATTTTGAAGGGTTTTTTGAAGGAGGGTTATAAAAGAAAGAGGACCGACCCACCGCACCCTGATAAGGAAATTACAGCCATTGGATTGATGTACCCATTGTATGGCAGAAGACTAACTGGGAATCCGGGCTCAATTAAAAGTTCCATTTCTGGGTGGATGGAAAGCTGGAAACTGGATCAGGGCCCTTGGAAACCCTTCACAGCAGCGGAGCGGAGACCCTCATAAACATCTTGGAAATAAAGATTCCAGATAAGCGCCCCCGTCCGTCCGTCATTCCCCCTCCAGTCCATGCACAGTTTAATCTCAATCCTCAAATGAACCATTTCTGTTTTGTTTTCTTTCTGATTCCAGATAAGCGCCCCCGTCCGTCCGTCATTCCCCCTCCAGTCCATGCACAGTTTAATCTCAATCCTCAAATGAACCATTTCTGTTTTGTTTTCTTTTCAGTCCATCCGATGGTGTGGGTCTTTGTTTTGAAGTGACGAGCCCTTTGGCCATGACCACAAGGCCTGTCGTCGCCCTCAAAGTGCTCTTTTGATACAAAAAAAAACTTGATACGGATTTATGGATCCTCATCATGGGTCAAAAGATTTACAGCTTTCTTATCTCATCTCCTTTTCCCCTCCAAAACAAACATTTGTTTTTTTTAAAAAAAAACCATTCAACGACTTTGTTTTATTTACAGCTTTCTTATCTCATCTCCTTTTCCCCTCCAAAACAAACATTTGTTTTTTTAAAAAAAAAACCATTCAACGACTTTGTTTCTGCTCCAAAATCCCTCTCCTCAATTTGTACCTTCTGCCCGTTCTGTTCATTCGCAAAGTTAATTTTCCCACGAACGGGAATGGATGTCAAATTTCTTAATATTTTTGAATCCATCAACGCCTTAATTATAAATTCCCTTCCTAAAAACAACAAGGTTTCGATTCCGGAATTACCCCGCGTGTAAAATAACAGAGAGGCCAAAGGCGATACCTGCCTGCCTGGAAGAAGGCGGATGGATTTAAATATTCTCCTCGCTACATTTAAATTCATGAATACGAAGTCGTGGCATGGCGTGTCGTGTGTGAATGAGAGGGTTTTGTTCCTCGGCGGAGGAAAAGGAAGTTTGAAAGTGAAGCCTTCCCTTGATCCACGCCTTAATGACTAATGTGGGAAAAGTGGGGACGGCGGGAATCATGTTTATTTAACTTTGTGGTTTCTTGAAGACGAAGGGGGGGAAATAGGGGTAAGGCTTCTAATAACAACGCAAAGAAAGAAAGCAAAAGTCCTTTCAAACTTCCCCCTCCTCTTCAAAAACAAAACAAACACAGGCGAAGGGAACTCAGATGGAGATCAAAAACTCAACCCACTCCTACCAAAACCCATACACCGCCAGATACAAATAAAAAAAAAACTCTTGCAAAAAGCAGCTGTTGCTGTTGCCGTTGCTGCTCCTTGATAGAATTTTTGTCTCCAGGTTTGCCAATGGCAATCCGACTCCGTCGACTGAGTCAGAAAAAAATAACGTCTCTTATTCCTCGGAATTGTCAAAGTGACAAATAATCCGTGTCCCACCGCCTGCCATTTGCCAAAAGAAACTTTACATACACAAATCCAAATACACGATATACGCCGCGTCGCGTCTTGGATAAATTTGGATTTATTTTTAAATTTCCCGCTCTGTGCAAGTGCAAATGGCCAAAGGGATCAAAGTCCATTAACCCTCAGCCTGGAGGTACACAGGGTTCGGGTAATGGAGTGAATGAACTGGACTCCAGGGAGGGATTCAAATCCATGCGTTGGATAAAATGACGAGTTTGGGTTCATTTGAAGGGGGAAGCCCTTTTAAAAAGGTTCTCATCATCAAAATGATCCTCCTGGAGGGGGAACCGCTTGCGGACTTATCGTTGGCGCATGCGCGAACGCCTGATCAAAAAATCCATCCACAAATAATACAAATGGAGGAGTTCAGAATTAAAATAATAATAAAATCGTCATCCAATCGAATTAAGATGCAGGGGGAGATGTTGAGGAAATTTGAGGACGTTTTCAACGACGGAATCATCTCCGTCAATTGCTTTATGACATTTCGCAGTCGACGAGAGACGAGATGAGTCATTCAGCTCCAGCGTAGCATAAAACCATGGACCGATTTTGAAACAGGGGGATCCATCCATATTTTCCTTGTCTGCTATGCATCAAATCGCTATGGAATTACAGAAAGGCGAGATCACCCTGCTGCCAGCATCTTGAATCCAGACTTTAAACTTTCTCAAGATTAAGACGTCGTTGACGGAGTTTTGTGTACAGTAAAACTCCAATAGTTGACACGACACACTTCACGCATACTTAATGACCCCTCAGCCATGCCCCAGCATTTAATTGACCTTAACGGAGTCAGAGGGATCAAATGGATGGGATTGTTTTGGGTCCTTCCCGGAAAATCCCGAATTCGGGTAGCGTAGCGACCACCGACCACGCGCTACTACGACTACGACCACCCAAAATGTTGGAAAATCATCAAAATACATTTCCTACCAGGAGCTACTACATAGCTACGAATTGCAACATCTCTATTCAAATCCACACGAAATACTATGACTGACTCACAATTTGACGAGAATTTGTTAATTAGCGTTATGGCTTTAGACAGCTGTAACTCCAAAACCATAACTCGTAGCGACTTTATTCTTGGTTCATTGGAAAGATCATGCGATTTAAAACTGGATAGCAGTAGCCTTTTATGTGAATAGCAATTAAAATTGACCGCGCAAAGGCCAACTAAAAAAATCGAGTTTTGTATGGAAATGCATCTGCAATTCATGTTCCGGTCTGAGATTCGTGTAAAAATTCAACCGGTTTCGGTCTGCATTCATTCCTTGTTTATTTTTGTGTTACTGTTGTCGGCAATTTCAAGTGTATCCTTCAGTTTTTAACGCAAGAAGTTTTCTCTTGCAATCAATTGGCACACAATCCTGACCCAACTGATGTCGAAAAATACTGCCATTTGGTAATTTGCAGCCATCCTGTTTATCAATCCTGAAAATTGTTGAAAAGTTCACCAAAACTCTAACTCCAAATCGCTTGCTCTTTCCAATAAAACCAAAATAAACTTATTCTGAATTGTAGTTTTGAAATTACAGTCATCCAGAGTCCTAACGCTAATTCTGACACACCCTGTACATAAGATAATTTAAATTGTTTTGACAGTGGAGTTTCGGCGGCGGGAGAATCGGAGGATTTTGGTATTTTATTCTACCCACTCACGTCGGAGCCATTCCAAGTCGACAAATACCTATTAACCCAAAATTGGGAGCAATAAAATTGGGGGAAGACTTGAAGCGTACGTACGTCGAACGCGATGGGATGCCATGCTATGCTGAGTACGTATTATTCTCCGTACTTTCTTCGGATTTTCCGAAGGGGGGTCCTGTTCATCATATCATAAAAATCGGGGATATTCCCATTCCCAACGCGACACGACACGACCCGTCCCGGCGTCTGTCTCCACCAAAAGAAAAAGGGAAAATCCAGGGCTCCAGGACAATAATATTGGATGACACTCAGGACGACGACTGGGAAGTGCAATGGAATCCAATGCAATTCTGTGCATTTCCCCTCCAATCCTACATCATCTATTGCATTCATATCACACCCATGATTCCCCGGGATCCGATTTCTGTCTTCAAAGGAAATTCTCTCTGAATCCCGACGCCAGCTATCAATATTGATACACGACGACATATGAAGGGGAAAAAATATCCATTTCAGCACATTTCAATGTCACGGCGGTAGGACACATGATCCTCCGCCATGCTTTCCCAGGGAGATTAGTGCGCACTACATTGTACGTATCAAATGCATTTGGCTGCCTCCCTGTAAAATGCAAATTAAGTACAAGTGCATTTGGAGAGAATTAAAGTATTATTTTTTGAGGATCCTATTTTTAGCTGTAGACGTGGAATGAAATAACAAGAAAAAAAATCTTCAGGCTTTTCCTGCCGCTTTCTCCAAAAATCTTCATCATTCAAAACATGATAAAGTGTCAATTTCCCGCTTTTATTCTTGCTTCGTGTGTATGTATGCTTTCGCTACGGTACATTTGTCACGTGCTGCAGTGTAATATTTTCCATGCATGCATGCATGCATCGGAATTTTGTGTGTGTTTTTCCAGTGCATTGCCATGCAGTCAGTGCTTTCACCGACTTTCACCATGGGAACCCACTGTGTACGCAAACAAACACGCATTTGATTCACGTGGGTAAATTCCCCTAACACTTTTATTTTTTTTGTGGCTCCTTTCCCTTCCCCCGGAGGTCAAGGGGGAAAAAACTCATTGGGTATTCGAAGGGTAGGGCGGAGTACTGGAGCGTGGATTCCAGGCAGACAAGTCTCCAACCCCACTGGAAAAAACTGCATTGGAAGTTCCTTTCCTTTCCTGGGCCTTGGGATTTTTGGACCAGCTGAGGTCTAAGTCTGACATTGCTAACCCACATCACGTCCACAGCTTTATACATACATTCATTCAGACGACGACGACGGTGGCGGGAACGGCGGCCGCCTTCTATGTACTATCTGCCTGCCGGCCGGTGAAAGCTGGCTGGCTGGAATTGAGGATTGCAATGCAATTTTTGTGTGTAAAACCACCGCGGAAAGTCCAAAGGGAAATCCAAAACTGACAACGACACGTGTATCCGTTCAAAGAAAATTCAAATAAAATGTCGGCGGGAAAATCGTGTGGGCATTTCCTTATTGCAGCAAAGGTTGTTCGAGTGTTTCTTTTTGGATTTTGCAATGCAAATTTGTTTGCAAATTGGAGGTAGGGATGATTGGATATTTTTTGCAATGGCAAAGCAGCTGACTGCTTTCCATCCGGATTTACAATCCTTCGCCGTGTAAAACTCATCTTATTAATTAGTGAGATGAGGGATGGGGTTTAGGACACGTCACAGTAAAAACTGGGCAAGTACGTACCGCACGTAGCACCCCCAAAAACTCGCAAATTGCGACCACGGCCGCCAAAGGGTCACTCAACTCCTTCCTTCAACAATTAGCCGAGTCATGCCGTAGTTTTTTTTTGCAAGTTGGAAATTCCTTGGAAATCGCAGGTCGCCCTGGGTTCAACTCATTAAATCCACTCCCGCTCACCTCCTGCTCTGCTCCGCCATGTCCAAGGCCACAAGGCAAATACAAAGTACGTTCGTACGTAATTAAAATCATATTAAAATTAAAATTACTTTTCCCGCCATGTCATGCCATGGCTGGTTTTTTGCCTCTAATTTCCATTAAGATTGAACACTGCCGCGGCCGCGGCCACGAAGGTGTAAGGATGTTTTAATCCCTCATTTGTGGGTGGCAAACAGCACAGAAATTCAAGGCTGAAAGTTTGAAAGGTTCCCGTGCTGCGCCGGGAAAGCGGGCGAAGGAATTCAAATCAGCCCGCCATGTAATGACCCCCGTAATCGTTTTTTCCCTCCTTACAAAGTAAAGTGCAAAAGTTTCAAGTAACAAATTACCACAAGGCTACTGCGAGGAAATGGCGGGAAACGGATTAATTGAATATTTTCTAGAGGAAAAGCAAATTATGGATTGTAATTCCCGTGAATTATTGATCGTCTAAGTTTCACGTGACGTGACGGATCCACGTGACGGCACAACAACCCAACGCCAGCCCCGCTGTGGAAACCGCAGCGCAGTACGTAACGTAAAGCACACGTCAACCACCTTGGATGTGGCAGGTGTGGTTTAATGCACTTCACAAATTGGTTTGATTGCAAATGCTGTTATTTATTGGTCTTGCCAATTGTGTATGCGGGGCACGTCTCCCCGTACGTACGTAATTTACAGCCCCAAAATCCATTGGATTTTTACATTTGTAGTGGGGGTCATTAGGGTTAATAAAACGAGAAAAACGAGGCGGGATTTTTTCTTCTTCTTCAAAAATTCAACAAAGCAAACCTGAATCTATTGATGTCATTTAAATACATCTATGGAGTATGTACATAAATGAATAAATGGACATGAATACACTTAATTTCCATAAGACTCCCTAGAGGCCCTTCACATTTTGAAAAGGGTGAGATTTCCCTTCGTCGTCGTCGTACCTTGTCTTATGAAAAGCTAGCTGCACTTTCCCAAATGAGGACGCGCGGCGCGGCGCGGCGGGAGACAGTAGATTCTATTTTGAGTTGAAGTGTCCGGAGGGAAATGTGGCTTTCTCCACGAAGAAGAGAAAATCCATTGCTTTTTAGAGAGGGAAACAGCCCAGCAATCTTCATAATGTGTCATTCCCACCTTATAAACCACCCCCTGACGACCCCTGCCAAAAAGGAGACCTTTAACCCACCCCTTCCGTATTTAAATGACCTCTTCCCTTCCCATAATGTGTTTACCCCCAAGCCACACCCCGCCCATGACCCAGGCGATCCACGCCCGATTGCATTCCTCGGATTTGGAAATACACCTAGGAGTCTCATTACAATTCACCGCACCGGGTAGCGAGTCCTAACCCGCCCCTGTGTATGTACCTCGTACTTGGCTTCATTTTTATGAAACTTTTATTTTATGCAAGTTTCCTTCGCTCAACGGAATGTTTCCTTTGGGGCCGCTTCCCCGGGAACCTTTAAGAAGATGAACTACGTACCGTACCGTACCGTAGCTACTACCCGCCGTGTCACTGACTCACTCCCGGAGCCAAACCCTCCCTGGAAAACGAAGAGAAATTGGAAAATCTTGTTTGCTTCTTCCTTTTTTTTTCTACTTTGGCTTTTAGCAATTCGTAACCATAAATTTGGGCAGGAGTCGAAGGGAACATGAGAAAAATATAAATCCTTCCTTTACCCCACACACATATGCATGTACATGTAATGTACAGTCCAGGTTTCAAATCCTTGCGGATTCCCGCCTCCGATTTTGTTGTAAATTTTGGTGAAAGCCTTGGTGAAAAAAAAAAAAAACAGTAGCCTTGGTCGTACGTACAGTACTTTGTACAGGCGCGTGCGTGCTTCGCATGCAAAAATCTGCTCAAACGCCCTTTTTCAACTCGAGCAAATTAAATAATTTTAAAAGCCAAGTTTGACTCGTCCTTTTTGTGCACTCATTTCAAATTTTGGCGAACTCGGCAGAATAATTCCTTCGTAAAAAGCCATGCCGGTCATAGCTGCATGCCTACTCCTCACATTCGGATTGGGTTGTCGTAAAATAAGTTTTGGCATTTCCAGACTCCGAGCCGCCGTCGTCGTCAGACACGCATCAATTCCAGGCGTTTAGTATTCCGCATTGCTATGTGTGTTTCCGACTAACTTACCCGATACCCGGGTATTTGGGTTTTCAAGCAATTCCTACTGCTTAAATCAGAGCCTTGTCTACGGGCACGGTCCGTATCTACGTGCAATCTATTTTTGACACCTCCAAAATCCGTGCGGCAAATTCAAAGTTCGCTGGCTGTCAATCACGCGGATTGAATCGCGCGGCGTCACCCTGCCACGTGGCCACGCACGCACGCGCGCGCGCGCGAAATTTGTATACACTATGCATCCCACCGCACCGGACTGGAATCCTGGACATTTAAAATCCTGGACAAACCGACGACAGTTTTGAACTGCGGAGAACAAATTTTCTCTCCATTCAACTTTCACCTGGCAGTTTGGCGGGGAAAAGTTTTCGCGGGAGTATTTTTTTTTATGTGAGCAACTCATGAATTCATGGATGGAATGGGCGGGCGGGGGGAAGGAGTACGCGTAATGTAATGGAACAGATAGGGAAAAAAAGACAAAGTTGAAAAGTTTTTCTTCCCGTCCTTAGTCCTTCCTTGGGCAAATCTTGATGCCTACATCTTGGGACCCTTGTTCCATTCATCCCTGATTGTGTCTGCAATGAATTCAAATCAACTGGGGACTTGTCAGGGGGTTTTACGAGGCGGGAAGTCCACTTGGGATTTGAAGCGTCCGGCGCGGAGGAAACCACTTTATCCTACGACTCGCCCAACCAGATAACATTTTGGGGGAAACCGAGATAAGATGCAAGGAAGGGCCTGCATCTTCCAAGAGTATTTTTTTTAATTTTAAGCAGCACAAATAATAACTCAAGGATTCTCCAAGGATAAGGATGGACGCGGCTAATTATAATCTTCTAATTAAGTTGGATAAACATAATATTTCACCCCTTGTTTACTTTCCTTTTCTTTTCTCCATAAAATTTACATACATATACGGAAATACATATTACCCGGGTTTTAGGTACCCACCCAAAATGATGAATACATATTCCCCAACTCAAGGCATTAATTAAAATTTGGAATTGGTACAGGCTCAAATCGGAGAAGAACGACGATGATGCAAGGAAGGGCCTGCATCTTCCAAGAGTATTTTTTTTAATTTTGAGCAGCACAAATAATAACTCAAGGATTCTCCAAGGATAAGGATGGACGCGGCTAATTATAATCTTCTAATTAAGTTGGATAAACATAATATTTCACCCCTTGTTTACTCTCTTTTTCTTTTCTCCATAAAATTTACATACATACATACGGAAATACATATTACCCGGATTTTAGGTACCCACCCAAAATGATGAATACATATTCCCCAACTCAAGGCATTAATTAAAATTTGGAATTGGTACAGGCTCAAATCGGAGAAGAACGACGACACATTTCAAGAAAGGAATTAAGACGGACATCTCATCCCGCCTCCATAAATCCCGGGAATGGATGACGGGGGAAGAATTAATGTATTCCGGTCCATGGAAAAGGCCCCTTTCATTTGTTTGTACGGATTTTAGTGGTTTTGATGATACGAACACCCGCATCCCCCTCCCCCTTCTCTCTCAAATCTTGATCATCTCGGATTTCCATCCGTAGCTTGGGAATGAATGAATGAATGACTTCAAATGAAGGGTCCCCTTCCCTTAGTGCCATGTGGGATGACTGGACTGGACTGACAAGGGAACTCCTACGACTGAAACTGTAGTCTGGAAAACCCGATCCTAGGATGAATCCATTTTGAACCACTACGACGGATTTATGCCAAAAGTCAAAGTCAAAGGGGAATAAATTTATGGGTTGTTGGAAGAAAACCTGCTCCGTTCCGTCGGATAATGATAGCAACCCATCCACCTTCCCATTTCTTAACGACCCATCAACTCCTCGGCGAGCAACATTCAACAAAACTTACACACAAAATATCCATTTGACTCAAATTTCTCACCAAGGGAGATACGTTTGAGTGAAATTTAATCAGGGGAATCTCCTGGAGGGATTCCCGTCAAAATAAACCAATGGGATGGCCCCCACTCACCATTCCACCTTCAAATACGACGGATTTCATGAATTTCAAACTCGTAGTATATATAGTTTAAGATTTTACAAAGATTTTACGTGATTTTACAAGATGTTATGTATGCACAAAAATGCACAAAAATTCACACCATTTTACAAATAAATATAGCAGAAATCTTTCCCTTTGGTAGGACTGTGCTGAAAATAAACCTACTAAATGGCCTCCACATTCCATCGGCAAATAGAACTAGTTTTACAAATTTGGGACTAGGATTTGCAATTCTACAGAAAATTTGACTACATTTTAAATATACCAATGCTATTTACTACGGTTTAAGAAATATGTTGCCATTGTGTTTAAAAATAACAAGAGCTGGACACAGAAAACCATCCCATTGAAATCACGATATACGTGGCATGTAGATTTTAGCTGCCCTACGCACTTTTTTTTGCACCCTATATCGGCCCTTATTCGCAGAGCGCCTACATGTAAAATCCTCTTCTTTTTCGGTCGTGCTCAGATCCACACCCTAATTTCATCCAGCCAAATTTGTTTTCTCGGACATATTGAAAAAACTGCCAAATTAACTGTGGAAACTGACTTGGACATTTCGCAAGACTTGAAAACAACAGGAGAGACTCCGAATCAAACTCAAGCGAGCATAGGGATAGAAATGGAGGAAGGGGCTCAGGAAATTGTGGTAAGAGAACCTCATCAAATTAATATTGGTTAATAACCATTGTTGACCTTGGGATTTTGAAAGTCGCTAGCTCTTGTAAGATGGAGAATTTGGAACGAATTTTCAAAATATTATTAAATGGATTATGCATGTATCCTGAAATATAGTTAGCAGATTCTAGTGTTAGTTTGGGCTTTTGCTTTGCATTTGCATAACATAAAGTGGGATAGGACGGACTGTGGACTATGGACTTTTGGTGAGTCAGCGTCATGGCTGTAGCTGTAGCTTGGGTTTTGCACAGATTCGACACGTACATGTATGTGTACTTGCATAACATAAAGTGGGATAGGACGGACTGTGGACTATGGACTTTTGGTGAGTCAGCGTCATGGCTGTAGCTGTAGCTTGGGTTTTGCACAGATTCGACACGTACATGTATGTATACCTAACATACGTACGGGTAGTGGATTTGGTAGGGATAATGGCTCCAGTTCAGTCGGTGTGTTTATGCTAACATCTATTAGTTAATTATAGGGAATCATTCCTTTCATCTACTTGACATGTCTAATTCAACTAATTTTAAAATTTAAAATAATATCCTTACAAAATTAGTTTGGATTATACAATAAGATTCTAACAATAAATAGTTGACCTTATGTATAAAACGTAAATGATTCATAAGCACGGGAACTTGCATGGCTACACCTAAACGCGACATAATCTCAATTCCATATCTTCTAAAATTAAGAATCAATATTAAAAACCAATAATTTCTATTATTATTATTTTGTATTCATTAGTTTATGTCTTTTTCTTGGTCAGATGGTGGACGTGGTATACAAGTGCCCGAAGAAAATGGTCCCAACGAGGGTCCGAGGGGTATTGTCAATCGCAGATTTGAAATTGTATCTTGTCGAATGGAAATTAAAGCACCAAATCCCTTTGCGAAGGCTCAACACTCCTGGTGGTCGGAGGTACCCTTACACTACGTTTATCGTCTCCAAAGATATAAGCAGGAAATTTCCAAGTATAATTATCCGGTACTTGCAATCCCGCCTTCGATTTAATTATGAGGGATATTCCGATGACATTGAAACTGACAAGGAGAATTGCCCACCACCAAAATAACCAGCAAAATAAATATCATCATGGTTTTCTATTTCATTTTCATTTTGTGAATTCCATTTACATTTACAATTTGTATCTTTATCTTCCCAGTTCCTATTGAATACAATTCATGACTGTTGTTGGGATATTGGACACATTGCTGAGGATTAATGGTCTATTTTATTTATTTCAATGTACTTCTTTGTAATTAATTTGTAGCTATCCATTTTTATGCACTCTTGAGGTCAAAGGTCAATTATTCCTGTACTATTATTTTTTAAATATTCTATTCAAGGGTCTAAAGTTCAAATGTAAAATCCCCCAGCCTAGTAATAGGTATTAGCAAAGTCAAATCTCATTAAATTAGACAACCCTAGGATTTGCCACCGGAATTCCCTCCTTGTAATATATTCAAAATTCCCACTCATCCAATTACGAATGGAAAGGGGAGTCATTCCGTCACACAACAAAGGGGATTTTGTTTACACCAGGACGCCACCTACTAATTACCTTGAACCGTGGAAATCATATTTTGGAAGTCAGTTTCCCAACCTCAAGTCCCTCATTATCCTAACCTAACCTGCCCTGCCTACCTAACCCAGCCATTTGAATTTCCATGGATTAGCATAGCTAGCATCCGGATCCCAGGGATCACAAACACAAAGGATAAACGTTAGCGACGTACGAGATCCAAGTGCCTTGCCGACGCGCCGACGGACATGTGTTTCCTCCGTGTTAAACAACCCCCCTAAAAATCCTTCAAGTCAAACTCAAAAAAATACCAAGAAAAATGTAATACCCTTAGCCTATGTATGTTGTAGTATAATGAGGGGGGACGGGTGAAATTAAATTGAGGGGTTTTAACAAAAACAAGGCTTGGATTCAAAATCCATTTAGGCGAGGGAAGGGAATTTATATTTCTGCGCTGCGCTGCGCATGCGTGCTGGACTAGCACTGGGGCGTGGAAAACAAAGGCGCTAACACAGCAAAAGATGGTGGATTCCCCAGCCCTCCGTAATTGGATGAAGGATTCCGGAGGTCTTCCACCAGCCATACAAATATCCCACCTACTTAATTACCTCCGGACAGATGTCAATCGAAAAGATGTGCTGCGCATGTGCTGTGGCTCTACGACTATCCCGGCCAGCAGCCCACGCATCATGTACCTTGCACTTTTTTTGAACCTATCAAATTCTCGCGGGCAACAACCAAAGTCTCATCATTATTCGTTGTTGGGTCATATTATCATGTCCGCTGCGCTGCACTGCGCATGCGTAGTCGACGAACGACGAAGGAGGGTCGAGTCGGTTGTTGGAATTCAATTTCAGTTCCTCTTATCGCATTTCTTCATCCTTTAATTTGCGCCATCCAAGTTAGTTAAAATGACCAAGGGATGCGGTGGGTCGGGGGTAGGGGCAGTCGTACGTACAAAAAAAAAATTAGTTCCCGAAGGAAAAACCGGTTAAGGGAAATGGTGAGGCAGAGACGAGGATTTGGAAGGATTTCTATTAAACGAGATCATAAACTCGTGAACTCGGTCGGGGCAAGACATGGTGAAGGAATTGTAGTAGTACACGTTACATACCCACGACGAGGATGATGAGCCATCCACTTCCAAACTGTAACTCCTCCCACCTCCCCCGACACCAGTTATTTCCGTGTAATTTATTAAATATTAAAAACATAGACAATTATTATAACGAGGTGCAGGTAAGTGGGAGCTCCGAACAGGCTTCAGGCTCACTACAACATTGCATAGGCTGGCAGTTCATCTTCATTTGTATGTACGTAGAATGCACATACGATTTTGTCTTTTTTTTGTGATTTTGTGAGTTCTCTTGCATAGGAAAGATTAAGATTTAATCTAAATTACAAAGAACAAATATTTTAGGTATTTAATATGACAAATATAGATATTAATAAAGATTTAGATGCAAAAAACGCTGAATCCAAGTTTTTATGTTTCTAAGGAAGTCCACGATTCGCAACAAAATGGCTAAAATGACGGAACTCCGTCAAATCTTAAGTGAATCCAAAGAAATGACGTCACATTCTTAAATTTATGCATCAAAAAGGATGTTTGGGAACATGGAGATTAATATGTGTTTAAAGGAACATTGTGTTAAGTGAATGTTTTCATAAAAAAAGTTAATATTTTGATAGGTAGTAGCCAGGGAGGAAATGGGTTTGAAAGTGTTGGTTGCCCGAAGCTGGAAGAGTCATCTTCGGAATTTAAAACATGGATTTGATTCCATACAAGGCTCCCTTCTTCCATTTCCAGTTTTTGAAGGGAAGTGATTTGCCTTTGGGGAATCCTGATTGGAATAAAACCCCTTCCCCTCCACATTTTAACACTATCCTCACCCACCACACACACCACAGGAATGAATTATTTAATTTGTAATCATGGTGTGAGACGAGATGTTTTTGGCCACGCTAATTACTGTCCATCAAAGGCCCATTTCCTCTCCATTCCATTCACCGCACCCCTGTCTATCATTACCCCCAATCCATTCCATTCCACCATCCAATTACCCAAGAACTGGACTGGAGTTCCAAGTCCCCCCCAAATTCGGACGGACAAGGGTTTTTGAGTTTTCCGAGCGCGTAAATTGAATTCGAAGCCCACCACGGTGGACCACTCATACATTAAATGTAATTAGAGGGGGCGGGGCTGGAGTTGACTCGGTCCTATTGGAAAAGAAGAAGCTCATTTGGAACAAAAAGTGTGGAGCTAAAAAGTGAAAGAAGTTCAGCGGACGTGAAATTACATCCGTTCCTAAAGTGAATTTTATGTAGAGCAGAGCAATGGAATGGCAGGTACGAAGGATAAGGGAAAATAAACCATTCATCCCGCCCCAGGGAATTTAAAAGTGTTAGTACTACGCATGCGTACTTAAGTGAATTTTTGTCAGGGAATCTGCATGGCAATGGCAAGGGAATTAGGATGAAAGATACACTAACCACATATACAAATCCAAGAACAATTTAAAAATGCATTTGAGGAAAGGCACAGCTGAGACGGCGAGATGGGGCGCGGACATGACAGGGTGTGAAAAATGAATAATTTAAGGAATTTCGGATGAGCAATTATCATCAGATGGTATTTTTCCTGTTTGGAATTAATTTTGCATTCAAATTCCCGGATGAGGGAAGAACAATTGCCGGTTATGGGGGAATGTAATTAAAATATGTTAATTGGGATTCCTCACTCTGTGCCTGCCATCCACTGCGGATTATTTCCGCAAACCATTGTCCATTATTCCAGCAAATTATAATTAACCCAAAAAGTGCAGAATTAAATTGAAAAATTTGAAGACTACAGGTAAGGTTGAGATGAGAAAATGAGTTTTTTTCGTACTCCACCCAAAAAACAATCATGCGAAATGACGCTTGCGCATGCGTATCCGCACAACAAAAGGAATGCACCCATTATTCCCACCTACTCAGTCAAAAATGGGGAGTGCGAGCCATTAGGAGTGGGCAACTCATTAATTAAAATATGTTAATTGGGATTCCTCACTCTGTGCCTGCCATCCACTGCGGATTATTTCCGCAAACCATTGTCCATTATTCCAGCAAATTATAATTAAACCAAAAAGTGCAGAATTAAATTGAAAAATTTGAAGACTACAGGTAAGGTTGAGATGAGAAAATGGGTTTTTTTTCGTACTCCATCCAAAAAACAATCATGCGAAATGACGCTTGCGCATGCGTATCCGCACAAAAAAAGGAATGCACCCATTATTCCCACCTACTCAGTCAAAAATGGGGAGTGCGAGCCATTAGGAGAGGGCAACTCATTTACTTCACCAACCAATCATCAAAACGATCCAGTAATTAGCCACTATCTTTCAAATTAAACTTCCCCTTTTCCATTATTTTCTCATTTCTTCCTCACAAATTACGACGGGGAAGGATTTTTTTTGCCATAAAATTAATTGGGAAACCCCTCGGAGCGGGGATCTTGTATTCTCACGTCTGTTAACTCTAATGAGGAGTACGGAGTTGAATTTCACAGGCTACGCGCGGCGCATGCGCAAAGTCGTTTTTTGCACAACAAAAAATCATTCATTGTACAATTCCGTCGGATTTCATAAAATTTCCAACTCCGCTGTCCTGTCCTGTGCTATGCTGATGGATCCCTGAGCAATTCCGTTTGAGGATCTTGATTCAAATCTTAGCAAATTCCCTGCCAAATGGATTTAATCTGTGAAGACGAATGGCCGAATGGGACAAATCCTGGGCACCCAAATACCCAGGCAGCATTAGGAGGACGAAGGACGTCCCAAGTATTTAGTCAACGTCAACTCTCCTTTCCAAATGGACTAATTCCTTCAGGAAAATGGTCCAGGAATTAAACTAACAGGCAAACTCCAGAGTGGATTAATTCCAAGAAACTAGGAATTCTTGCCCAAGACGATGTTGAAACGGTGAAGTAGTCGGAGACCTTGGACACAAAGATTCCAAAAAAAAAAGAAACTTTTTCTGGACTCATTTATTTTACGCAGTCGACTGGAGCTGTCGGTCTGGATTCACTTCGTCATTCCTCCTCCCTTGGACCCAAAACCACATGCTACCATCCAATCCAGGACAGAGTTGTGTTATCCAATCCATACATCCTTATTTCCACCTTTCAAGTCTTCCATCCAAATCCCTTGTTGACAATATTAAAGAATTGTCAATTGTAGCGCGATTTACATGAAAAAACTTAAGAAAGGAATCCCGGGTTTACCTCAGATTGTAGAAATCTCAATCCGAGCTAAGACATTGACTTTGTGGGTTAACCTTAAGTAATTTAATTAAAATGTGGAAACATATAGCAACAGATCAATGTAATTTGTAGCGGATGAATGCTAACGTAGTGGTCAATTAAATCAATTACACTACACAATTCCGGAATCCCAAGAATTCAATTCTAGTTGTTAAAAAAGCACAT
>JAAXYW010000655.1:0-32098 GCA_036851895.1 Orthonychiurus folsomi | reverse complement strand
GTCTTTTCCCACCACAAATTTGAGCTCGCCCACTCCTGGCCTTCTGACCAATCACAGTGTTCCTGGACACACTGACAGACAGACAGAACGATTATCCTCGCATAATTATGTGTATGATTCTTATCAGTGAGCTTGGAAGTTGTTTCAATTTTTAAATATTTTTGATTTTAAATACATGCTTTCTAAATTTAGGTGTTGGTATTTTCCTGGCCTCGACTAAATTCCAAAATGTAAATTCACCTCCGGAAGTCGATGCAAAAAGTATGCCCAGGCTACAGACTGAATATTTTGGCGTGAACATTTCAAAGGTTTTATTTGCAACAAAAAAGTAGGACACGACGGACAGCAAAACAAATCGAAATAAGGAATCCTATGTATCATCCCTAGAATCTATTTTGTAGATTTTGTAACATTGCAAAAAGCACAGAAGCTGGAATCCATGTTGGGTGATTTCATTTGCATAGCAATCACCGTGTAAGTAAGCAGCATGCCAATTGCCTGGAAACAATACAGATATTTAATTTAAAAAACAAGTACTATATTTTGTATGCGAAATCCCCCCGTACTTTCCCCAGAGCATCATAATTTATACAACATAATCCAGCTACATCCAAACCCACTGTTGTACACCGTGGAGTTAGTTCATTTATCAAAACCGTCAGTTCATGCTGTTTAATTTCGTTGCAGTGAGTTTGAATCCATTCTTTGAAAATATCCATCTACAAAATAAAAAGAATCGAAATGAGAAAAGTTGGTTTAAAATTAATGTCAAATTAACCTTCTTATTAATGGATGCAGCCAGACGTGTAAAATATGTTGAAGATAAAAAGATGACAACGATGGTGGCCGGCAGGGGGCCAGAAATCCCTGAAAAGCTCATGACATAGAACGGACCCCATGAAGCTGCCAAGGCAAATACGAAGTTACCAATAGCTGTATTTACGAACTTGCAGTGTTCCTTCAACGCCGTGTATCTTTTTAGGATCTTTAGATTATGTCAAATAATTTAATTCAAGATTAATTTTGAAAAAAGATGTTAGTTAATTTACGTATTGTGGTTTCTCGTCTGGTATGGTCAAAACTCCAAGGAAGCTGTCTACCAATTCAAACAGCATCCAAACTGACAAGTAAATGAAAAGGTCCAAATATTGTTCGGTGATACATTTGAATGATTCCAAAATATAGATTGCGGTCAAGAGAACTTTGGACCATTCCGGTTCATTCAAACCCTTTACGCGTCCGGTTTTTGAAAGCATGTTTTTTTCTAGTAGTACATTGAAATTCCAACCGCACATCCAAATGTTGTCGAGGAGAATGAGTTGAGAGTTGATAGTAAAAAGAATGCAAAGAGCGACTGCGAAGAAGTAGCACTGCAAGTATTGTGAAATTTGACAAATTCTGATAATAAATAATTTCTAATCTATTATTAATTTCATGATAAAATTGACACATTGGGTTTGAAATTCCAATTTACTGTAAAATGTTGGTCTTTGGCCAAGTCGTATTGCCGAATTTGCACGGAAGAAGAATCGGAGTTGTCATTTCCACATTTGTTGAATGCTGCTAATATGACTGATCTTCGTCTCCAAAATACATACATATACATTAATTGATAGTTGACGTCTACAATATTGATGATAAAAGGCATTTGGAAAAAATGGACAGAGAGTGTTGAATAGTCGAATATAAAGAATGGTTTCAGTGTACCACAAAGAGCCAAAAAATTTGTTAGATTTGCAACAACCTGTACAGCGGCCACTTGAAATTATCATACAAATCCCAGGTATGCATTATATTTTACCTTTGGTTACCTCTTGAAATAAATTCTGATGAATTTCATATTTACATGAAGTGCTATTCCAATTCAAGCGGAAAGGAATTATCCCCAAGTAATATCCAAATGTAAAATAAACTTTCCAATAAACTTGACACTTTTTCAAACTTTTGCCGTTCACGTATTGTTCTTGGTGAACCTGGTTTGAAAATGAAAGTAAGGCGGAATTTCCCTGATTACTTTTTGAAATATTGGGAAATGAAGCTGCTTTAGTAGCCCAAAGATTATTGGTGGAATCGCCCATTTTTAAAATATTGTGCTTCCCAATCGAGCAGTCTTTTCAGAATGATTTAATTTATGACGAAATAGCACCAGAATTAATTCCTTGACAGAAGGAAAGTGTTTGCCAAGTAGTCTCAAAAATGCTTTAAGATACTGCAATTTAGCAAAACTAACAGTTATTGCAGCCTATTGCGCACATATCCCGATTACCTTTTAATCTAATATTGCATATGCTATTCAAATCTGCTTAGCAATTACCATTTTCTTCACAAAAGAAGCCCAATATCTTTTCTAACACTTTTAGGTTTAACTACTCCACCTTCTTAGCAAATGAAGTTCACTTGTAATGGTCATTCCCATACTATGCTCTTGACATTTAGTATTGTCGAGCACGTCGTCGAGTTTGTCCGCCCTTGTCAAATTTTTGATATTGATGGGATTGGACAACTAAAAACTGACTCAGTTAACTGAGCATGCGCGCTTAAGTTGTTACAGGCACAATAACATACATGGCCAAGGGGCGATTGATTCCTTAGTAAAGAGATAGGGAGCAAAAGTTGGGAGGAGTTAGACCACTGCACGTGGTGCCGTGACGTCATCTGGGGAACTCAGGACGTGCAATCCAACCCGCCTTGCTGGGCTTCGCCTCCCTTCCACATTCTTTATAGTTTGTTATATAAACTCCGTGCAGCCGTGATACAGAAATATGCATGCAAGTAATACATTTATATGACGGGTTTTCAAGTTTGTGCAAATTTTGCCATATAAAACTGCAGGTTAGCACGGTTAAAATGAGCTATAGTATGTTAAAATCGGATCAGTAAAAATGAAGATACAAATTTCTGAAACCCGAATAATATTAAAAAACACACTGGCAGGCAGGCATGCACGCTAGGCGTAATTCGCCAGATGACGTCACGGCCGAGTAAGCCCAGCCCCTTCCCAGAAAAGCTCGGATCGAGCGTACCTATGTCCTAATATTATTCTATATACCTTGATACATGGCCTTTTATTCTATACAGTCTGCATAGAAAGACATGCTTCGACGAGTGATTTCTGTATGAATTATACTAAAACGAACCGGAGTTTGTCCGCCAGATTTTGTATTAGCTTTTGTAATCGCAATAAATGTTCAAACATTTTAGTGGATAACGTAAATCTAGCACTCTGCCCGGGCTTTGGCCCCGCACTCGTCCTAGTCTAAACGTTTTTAACACATTAGGTCAGAGATTAATGTAACAATGGGCTTAAGATTGTTAAAAACTACCTTCGCATGCAACAGTGCTAAAGCCAGACACACGCAATGCTTCTCCTTCATTTAAGCCAAGGTCAATGTCCTAACTTAGGGGTCAAAAGTCAGGTCAACTTGTGACCTCAAGAAAATTTGCCAGCACAACCTCCTGAGAGCAATGACACGCCACATGCTATGATTCTCTCTAATTTTAACTAAGGCCAGCTCCCCAACTCAGAGGTCAAGGGTCAAGTCAACTGGTGACCTTTCCTATGCAAACCCCCCTGACCTCCTGGGGATTTTAAGCTATCAAGCCAAGCTCCGAGATCGGTCAGCTAGTTTCGGAGGAGACAGAGGACAGACAGACAGACAAACATTCCATTTTGGTATGTGTATGATAATAGTTTGTAATTAAAAATGACCATTAATGCTTTGGATCTAACACTAAAGTTTTTATTTGGTCACGATTGTTAAATTGCGATTACAAACAGCACAGAAACTAGAGTCCGGACTGATGAAATCCCAATTGGATGATTTCATTTGCATTGCAATCACAGTGTAAGTCAGTAGCATTCCAATTGCCTAAAAACAATATTAATTTGTAAGCCTATGCAAAAAGTATTGTACATTGCCCAGTCTTACCGTGCCAATGATGTCGTAATTCAAGCAAAATAATCCAACTATATCCAAACCTACTGTTGCGCTACGCGGAGTTAATTCATTTAATAATACCGTCAGTTCAGATTGCTTGATTGCGTTGGAGTTATTTTGAATCCATTCTTTGAAAACGTTCATCTGCAAAACAAAATAATGTAAATATACGTCCTGCTCTGGAACCAATGCATATTATTTTGCCACCGTGGATACCTGCTTATTTGCAGAGGCTGCTTTGATGAGAAAGTACGCCGAAGCAGGGAAATAGAAGAACACAGGAAAAAACTTTTGACCAGCCATCTCAGAAAAGTTCGTGACGTAATATGGAACCCATGAAAATGCCATTAAAAGTACATATACCCTTATAGCTCTATTGACAGCACGGCAATTGTCCTTTAGTTCTCTGTAAGCTTTTAGAATCTAGAAATTCATAGTCAAATTTGTCCTAAATTTGAAGCTATAATCCTACATTAAGCAAATGTAATCAACTTTTTTTTACTTCGTTCGGTGTCGCAACACTTTTTGCCAGTAGTTCTTCAAAACCACTTGACAATTCCGCCAGCATCAGAATTGACAAGTAAATGAAAAGATCAACAAATTGTCCAATGATTGTTCTACATGATTTGAATACGTATATTGTGCAAAGTAGCAGAGATATTAGGTTATCATTATGATTCTGGGATAGAGTTAGAGCTCCTTGAAGTTCAAAAGAGTTTTCGAAAAGGACATTCCAGCCATTCAACCAAATATCTTCGATGAGAAGAATTTGTGAAGCGATTGCCCAACAGGTGCATAGTCCAACCGTAAACACGTAGTACTGTTTGTTGCATTGAAATCAATGTTTTAAATTTGAAACCCGGAGAGAATTATGTTCCCAAAATTAGAAGAAGAAAAACTTACAGGAACAAGTTGATCACCAACTCGGCCTTCTCTCCTGTCTTCCTCCTCCGGTGCGACTTGTTTGCATTTGTTAAATGCGGTTAAAATTAACGTTCTTCGTCCAGGACTCCAAAATATGTATGAAAATGACAATTGGAAACATACGTCAAAGGAATTAAATAGCCACGCTGAATTGAAAAAACTATCATGCGTTCTTTCAAAGCTTGACATAAAAAGAGACTTGAAAGTTGTACAGAAACCCAGGAAATTTGTAATGGCTGCGATAACCTTTGAATGAAATAGAAATATGCATGTTACTTCAATTTCAAAATCAACTATGTATGAAATGTAGATTTAATGTAATAAATGTAATATGTTAAATGTACTATGTACAGCTTATTACCATTTGAAATCCTTTCTGATGGAATTCGTATTCACCATCAGTGATGCTCCTTTTTTTCAAGCGGAAAGGAATTATTCCCAAGTAATATCCAAAAGCAAAGAACACTTGCCAGTAAATTTGGGATTTACTTATTCGCTGTGAACGCGTGCCGCTTTTATGCTCAAGATTTGCAGCAATTCCAGGTATTTTGGTGATACTGGTGCCGTAAAAAATGGAATCTGAATTTGGTTTTGAAGAGACCATTGTTTTGCTTGGTTTGCTCAACTCGAGTAAACCCATTATTTTTCTAAGATGGTTGAATTCAAATTTCTACAAAATATTCTACAACTCTACAAGCTTGGGTTCAAGTGCCGATGCACAATGGCATTTCCATTTCATTGACCGTGCAGCAATGTCCTTTTGTTAGAACTCACAACTCCCTTAATGCTATTGACTGTAAAAGCAAGTGACAATCAAGTTAATGTATTTACTCGGGCTACAAATAGAACATTTATTAGTTTTTGCTATTCAATATTTCAAAGACATGACATGTAGTAATTGCATTACCCAGAGTTAATTATCTATTTACCAGAATATATTCAAAATATAGTGCCAAACAGAAACCTAGAATGTAGCAACTTAAAAGTAATTATTATATTTTACGGTTGCAAACTACAAAATTGAGGAAGAACTAGTATTACAATTGGAGGGTGGCGCATTAAAAACAGAAGAGTCCTGGCCAGTGGATTTCATTTGTACAGCAATTACGGTGTAAGTAATCAGTATTCCGAGAGCCTGGATGCCAAAAAACATTGTTAATATAATTTATGTTAAAATGTAGCTAGAGGTAGGTTTGCTGTCGAAACATAGCTTACCGTTCCGAGAAAATCAAAGTTTATACAGAAGAGACCTCCAAAATCCAGGCCCACTTTGGTGCTCCTGGGTGTTAGTTCATTGAACAAAACAATTAGCTCCGAAGGATGGATTTCTTTAGACCTCTTTTGAACGAACTCCTTCAAAATGTCCATCTAAAGGTATCACACAGTGGAGTGCAATAAATTTGAAATTATTATACTGTCACCTCTAATGATTTCATATGCATTAAAGTGGGACTTATGCCTTCTTGTTAGTGGCAGCAGCAATAGATAAGAAACCAATGGAGGAAATGAAATAGAACATCACAATGAAGGATACCGGTGAGGGGTCAACAAGCCCGGAGAATTGCATAACGTAGAACGGACACCAAGACACAACAACTATGAGCAAAAAGCTACCCACGGTTGCATTGATGAGTCCGCAAGTTTCCTTTAAATCCTCGTATTTCTGAAGAACCTTGAAAAAGTGTATTTCTACTATATACATTACAGAAACATTTTATGTGATTTAAGTGGGATGTTACAAAATATTTGAATTACCAGATTTATGCAAGACTCAGTCGCGGTAAAAGTGCAAAAATCGTCGACCAACTCCTTCATCATCATAATTGAAGTATAAACGAACGTGCCAATATATTGGGCTAATAGATTTTGATATACATTTGATGTACAAATAAATACGTGGGATATTTTTGACCAAATAGGGATATCATTATGCACAGTTTCCCAGGTGTTCTTAATCAACGGAATTTCTGATAGTCCGGACCATATTGAGCATATCAATATTGCAAAGACTAAATGTTTGTGTGGCTGCAATCGACGGTAAAATTGAAATTATTACAATCCCTTTATTATATACCGAATTGATTGAAATTAATTACAAATGAATGCCTTTCAACAGGGCTCCTCCCACACTTGTTGATGGCTGTTAAAATAATTGCATCCTTCTTCCAAAACACATAAACAAAGCCAACATGGTAAAGTGTGCTCGCAATAGTAAATCCAAAAGTGGTTTGAAATTGAAATCCACTGGAAGAAATGGTACCGTAATCGAGTTCAATGAAAAAATTCAGGGCTGGCCATGCTGCCAGTAGGTGAATAAAAACAGCATAAATCTGTAATGCAAAAAGATGTTGCAAATTTGTGTTGTAGCATTTAACTACGCAAACACCTTAGCCATTTAAGTTGCTTTTATTCAAATTTTGGAATTACCCTTTGAAATGTGACTCGATGAAATTCTTGAGCAAACGACGTGGACTTAACGGCCTTAAAACGAAATGGGATTAATCCCAGGTAAAAACCCAACGCAAAATACGTTTTCCAATAAATTTGACATTTATTAGTTCTTGTGCTTAGGAGGTCATGGTTGTTTTCATTTTCGGATATTTCGTACGAAGGAGTTGCGGAAGGTAAGTAGTTATCCTTTGGAATATTTAAAATAAAATCCAAATTTGATTTTACAGCCCACGGGCGAGGACGCATTTTATAACTTGCTGTGGCCACTAGCACACTAAGCGATTAGTTTGACAATGTCTAAAGATCTAATAGTAAGTGTTATGATCGGATTTAAAGTGCGTCTTTCCTCATGTAGAATAGCTTTGCTTGACAAATGTGGTCCTAGTGGTGCACCTAATGTGCATTATAATCGATTTTAATGCCTTTAATTTCAGCTATGTCAAGAAACACCACCCTGAGCAAATATAGTTACAAGCAATGGCATTAATTTAATTTAATAGATTGTGCAATTGCTGACTGCTCTGAACATTTTAAGCAATAACTACTACCAAAATAACATGCAACCTTGTAACCTTATTTACATACCCAAGTAATAGTGCACATCCATAAATCAGAATTTTTTAGCAGAATTCGGTCGGGTCTGAAATTCAGACATTTTATTTCTCAATACGATTAATTTGTTTACAGGTGAGAAGAAAGAGGTTTATACTTTATAGGAAGTGCTAGACTTGAATAGTCCAGCAGGAATACAGCAGCATGAGAATGAGAACAGGCAAACAAAACAGGAAGCAAATTCGATTGAAATCGGTGTCAAATNGACTTGAATAGTCCAGCAGGAATACAGCAGCATGAGAATGAGAACAGGCAAACAAAACAGGAAGCAAATTCGATTGAAATCGGTGTCAAATTTTATTCAGGACCTAAATTCGAGGGCTTAGTTCAACGGAGGAGCTTATAGCAGTAACTAATTAGCGAATGATTACGCTTTGTTGCAAGTGTTAGAAATTTGTAAAACTGAATCGCGATTAGAGTTTCAAATTCAAATTTTTTGGATCCTAATTATCTACTAAGTATGCCCAACTCTATCTTTGTAATTGTTTTACTCGTCGGGACTTTATTTGCAATCGCCGCAGCAGACTTTAGAGCAGATGCTTTGAAATTAACCAATCAACTGAGAGCGAAACATGGAGCTTTGCCTTTAAAACAGGATGCCCAGGTGCGTAAAAAATAATGTAGTATATTATTATTTTGCAATCGCCGCAGCAGACTTTAGAGCAGATGCTTTGAAATTAACCAATCAACTGAGAGCGAAACATGGAGCTTTGCCTTTAAAACAGGATGCCCAGGTGTGTAAAAAATAATGTAGTATATTATTACTAGCAGAATCTGCTTTCTGACTCTGGACATATTTAATTTTAAACAGGCGGACAAGGTAGCACAGGCACACGCGGAGAAATTGGCCAAAATGAATCAAATGGTGCATAGTTCAAACAGGAAATATGGAGAAAATTTGTATGCCACCTGGGGCTTTGGCGGATCGTCGAATGCGAAACCGACCGATGCAGAAAAATCAGAAACAGCACTTCAAGCTGTTAATTATTGGTACGACGAAATCAAGGATTATGATTTCAACAATCCGGAATTTGCAATGAACACTGCACATTTCACGCAAGTAGTTTGTGAAAGGAACGAAGGCTGTTGGACTCGGAGTTGCTTCTGTGAATGGAAATACTTATGTGGTTGCAAATTATTTGCCCCCAGGAAATATGATGGGATCGTTTCCTCAAAATGTGTCTCCGCCGAAATAAAATGTTAGAAAGCTATACAAAAGCATATCCACAATGTAATATAACAACCGAGTTTATAAAATTGAATAAATGATTTCGCCTTGCTTATTAACTAGGTATGTAAATGTGTTTAAGTTTAACTTTTCAACAATAGCCATTATTTTGATATTTATCAATTCAATTTATTATTACCCAATCTCTATAATGGAAATGGATTTATTTCTCTGCTAGCTTCGCAAGTTGGGTTGTTTTCTGTCGCACTCGCATTCCCAAATAGAGCTAATCTTTCTCAATGATTTTCCCTGCATGTGATGATGTGATTCACCCGAACAAAACTGTGCATTACATATGCCAACCAAACGCAAACACAAAAGTACAACTTCTCCTCCCTTCAAGTCGAGTTACGTTTTAACAAATTGCTGTCAAATAGACAAATTAGTCTAGAGATATCAACAATTGTAATTTGAAATGGACCTATCGAGAGTTCCAAACGAAAAGAAACTATACCTCTGCCGATGGTATTTTAGAGGTAAGCTACTTTGTAGTTGTAGTTTTGTGTTGTATGAGTTCATTTTGGTTTTTGTGAAATTTGGAATTAATGTCCATGCTCCTCATAATTTCAGGAGGATTCCTGTTTCTACCGTTCTTGTGGGCGATCAATACAATTTGGTTTTTCAAAGATGCATTCAAGTCCCCTGAATTTGAGGAACAACGTCAAATCAAACAATGTGAGTATAACGTTCAACAGCTGATTCAGAGGTCGAGTGATTCTTGGTAATTTATTATTATGAATTATATTGTTTTAAAGATGTGATACGATCGGGCATTGGGACGGTTGTTTGGATAGTCATCTTAATAGCTTGGATAACTACATTTCAAATCAATCGGGCATCCTGGGGAGAAGTCGGTGATTCTTTATCATTTGTAATTCCTACGGGGAGTGCTTAAAGACTGAGGATAAATTAGTTTAACTCTTACTGTATTTATTCTTTTAATATCCGGGTGATTTATATTAAATTAAAACACTAAATTAATTGCTAAATAACAATTTTGTATAAGTGTTACAACAAGTACTATAATAAATCTCCGGTTGTGAGATAAGCTGCTTGTTGTTGTTGCAGTAGTACCATTCTACCATTATTGCACTTGCTACAATGAAGATGTTTTTATAAAAATGTAGAGTTTTAGTCAAGAAATGTTTGTCATTCGAGATATTCACGCCAACTAACTACACTGATCCTTGCGAGGCACGACACAAGTTGTGCAATTAATTTAATACCGTGGAGAAAAGACATGTATGTAATCCACAACTTTGAAATGTGATAGAGTAAGACAAGAATGAAGAGAGAGCCATTGCCAAACTACACAGTTACATTAGTTAAAATTCAAATTCACCAATTTGTTAGCACTGTTTGTTGACAACAATGATTCTACGTCACACACACATTAATAATAATTGTAAGATATCTAATGGAATAACTACGATAAAATCCGATCCCACATGGCCTTAATATAAGGAATATCACAAGTACTAATTAAACAACCAACCAAGACTTTGTCTTCGACTCCAGTTTGTGGTAATGAGTAATGACATTCAGCGTAAATCTACTATAGCTACAATTTTAATGAGAAATCTTACTCCAGTGGGGCACCACTTCACACCCCAAAAATCGGTACTTAAGACCAAGTTAACCATGATTTTACTCCTGCGATGGCTGCTGCCGCTGTTGAAGGTTGTGCTGGGACAGATTTGGCTTCACCTTTAGTGGGTGATGCTGGTACACTCCCAGTCCCTGTACCACTAACACATTTCTCTTGGTTTCCCTCTTCATCACCATCATTTGCGTCAAGAAATTCTTCGCTGGTCGAACGAGGGAATTCGTCTGGCGTCTGTGTCTTTTCCACCGTGACCAATTGAGACCCAATTACTTTTTCATTGGTTTCAGCTTGCATCTTGGATTCGTATTCTCGAACATCTTCTTCGGTCATTCCATACCATTCATCAATCCATGCTAGAGCTTGCCTATGTCCAAGAAGGAGAACTTCTCTGATTGCCTATTTATTTTAGGAACAAGACAAGATATTTTCTTATGAATGAACGCTTCATTACAACTCAATTGCAAAAGAAAGGTGATTTCTTACTTTCTGAGTGTAATCCTCAACTCGAGTCTGTAAGCCCCAAACTTCAAATGAAACTCGTACCAATTTGTAGGAGCACATGATTGGCTTAGTAGAGTTTTGCCAATCCTCATTTAATGGACCTCGTCCAGTTTTTATCGAGTTGAATAATTTTGGATCTTCACTCTCCTTGTAATGTTTTGGGAGGATTTCGTCAAAAGCAATGTCAACATGGTCCACTACTCTAGCCGCCAACTCATCCTCACTTAATTCGAGACACTGCAACAAATAATAATTATTTGATGGTAATTCGATATACATGATAAAGTAAATTAAATGCTCACATTCTCTGTGGTTCCTGCATTGTTTTCGTATTTTGTTTTGATAAAAATACTAAACTTTGGGAGAAATGAGCAAGTGTATTCTGTCTCAGTGTACGGGTAGTAGTTCCAGGATTTCTCAATCACATAGAATATCCTGGGACAAATAGATTGCACCCAGTATGGCAACTTGCTACACAAAAAAATCATTCATCAAATCGACCTTATGCTTACAAACACTAAGTAATAAAAACAACTACCAACCTTGAGAGATGAATCCGTTTTTCCGTGTAGCGGCCCTCTCCGTGGATTTTATCAGTGTGAGGAACATTATGTACTACTTCTACTCCTTCCCCTGATTCTGATTGTTCATGGCTATGTTTGGCTATCATGAAGAGTTGCCCAATTTGATACTAAGAATTAAAATACAATAAAATGTTGTCATGTTTGATCAGGAAGTAATTTCGTGGAATTCATATCCCCGTACCTCTTCAACAGTAAATGGCATCGCAATTCGAAATTCCTTCGTCAGCATTTCTCCTCTAGTTTCGTACACGTACGTTGAATAGCGTTACGTCCAGTGTCCAGTCTACACCACTCGAATATTGGCACTGTGTAAAAGTAAATGACAAAAGAAAATCTGAGATTGAGAGCATTCTTAAGAAATCTTCTAAACCCATAACAATCTGCAAACGCTAATTCGGAAAATAACTTGAATCGCCTTGGGTTTACGTTACTCGAATTATACACACCGGGCTTCGGTATATTTCTTCTTCTTGCCGTCAACAAAATCGGCAATGGGTTGGTTAATGGGCAATTTCGTAACTTATGTAAACTTATCAGGTAGATAACAACCTCTAAAAATGTTTCATGTCTGACCTGAATTCTTGGCTGCCGCGTCGGACTCTCACAATTAAATACTGGCAATGATGATACTAATACTGAAAATTATTCGTTCCAGGACTAGCTGGCCATTCTTGTGGCTGCAGAGACTGGAACTGCTTTAAATTTAACACAACATACCTACTTCGAGAAACTCCGCGTGGAATTTGAAAGCACGTGCATAAATTCTACCAGCAGAAAGGTAGTGCCATTTGTGCATACAGCATACAACATGTGGCATTGAAAATTTCAATTATGCATAATCATGTACTACGATTCAAATGTAATCGTGTATTTTGTTATGCTGTGCGTAGCGTGCATTATTTCATTTTTAAGAATTGTTTAAAATGTTATTAGAAATCATAAAGCAGCTCTACCGCTAATTGAAGTGTAGGATTACAAATTACAGTATGCATTCTGTGGGTTGTCGCATTATTGCTGAAAGTGATTCCAGGACTAGCTGGCCATTCTTGTGGCTGCAGAGACTGGAACTGCTTTAAATTTAACACAACATACCTACTTCGAGAAACTCCGCGTGGAATTTGAAAGCACGTGCTTAAATTCTACCAGCAGAAAGGAAGTGCCATTTGTGCATACAGCATACAACATGTGGCATTGAAAATTTCAATTATGCATAATCATGTACCAGGGAACGTGAAAATCGCTGCGCTCTTTAAGTTCCCTGTCATGTACTACGATTCAAATGTAATCGTGTATTTTGTTATGCTGTGCGTAGCGTGCATTATTTCATTTTTAAGAATTATTTAAAATGTTATTAGAAATCATAAAGCAGCTCTACCGCTAATTGAAGTGTAGGATTACAAATTACAGTATGCATTCTGTGGGTTGTCGCATTATTGCTGAAAGTGAGGCAAATGAATATGAAAACAAACCGGGTGAATCAAACAAAAACCTTTTAATCCAATTCTTTTTACAAAAATAGACTTTTTCCGAATAAAATCTCAAACCAAATTTTTAGAAGCTACCCACACCGACACCACACTGTTTACTTGAGTCCCACCGCACCGGTTCTAATTTAACCACAATTAATTTCAATTTCTTTCCTGTGCGCAACTGGAAGATGCTTTTGAGAATATGCCCAAGCTCTTATTACTTAACATGCTTTAAATGCCTTATCCTTAGGGAAATTGCATCCAAGTTGCTGAATAACTTCAGTTGCACACCAAATTCCACATTGAACACAGGTTTCAAGAGGCTTGCCCTGAATGTACTGTGAAACAAAACCTACAAAGCGACGAAAATGAGTTTAGCCAGGCCAAATTTTTGCAACTCAAAGTTTATGTTACAACGTACCTCCGCAAAATGCATCTCCAGCACCATTTGTATCCTTAATTGCTTCAGGTGCAAGCTTGGTTACAGGAAACTTCTTGACCACTGTCCCTGCTCAAAAGTAAATTGATAAAATTATTGCTGTATGCGAAGTAGACGCAAAATGCCAATAAAAGTGTCAACTGTCTCACCTTGAACGACGATTACCGGGTCAACTCCTTGAGTAAAAACTACCATCCTTGGTCGGTCGTTGTTTTTTGGCAAGGCAGCAGCCTTCACTGCAATTTCTGTTACGTCGTGTGTTCCAAAATTTTGAGCTTCTGAAAACGCTGCGGCTTCCTAAAAATAAATTCAAGAAATTGAAGTTTCATGTTCCTATCACGCGTAAAATTTCATAAAATAAACCACACCGTTTCGTTTCCAAATAGAATGTCAACATTTGGCAATGCCTTGTTAACTCGATCCATGAAAAACTGAGAAATGAACGGTGCACTCAAATTCATCATGAACACGCGCTTTTGTGAACAAGCATACTCTGCCACTTTTAAGAAGCTCTCAGGACTTGCGGTGATAAAGAATCCCTAAAGAAAAATGCACAATCGATTCTCATGTCTGAGACCTGAAGTTAAATTCATTTTTGAACTTACTGAAATGTAATAAAATTTCGCTTTTTCGGCGTGTAAAAAGTTTTCCGGCTTAGACAAATGATCAACACAAAAATGATCAGCGGCACCAAGGTAGGCGCAGAGAGAACGATTCACGCCAGTGATCAAAACTGCGCAAGTTCCAGTGGCAAATTCAGACATTACTTGATACTGTACATTTACACCATCGGCAGTAGCACTTTTAGCTAGAATTTTGCCATTTTCGTCATTTCCAACGCCACCCATAAAGGTTGTTACGTTGCGCTTGCCAAGCACCCACTAGTTTAAAAGAATATTAATTTATTAATCCTATTGTTCACAAAATTCTTAAAGTAAAGTCAGGTGAACTTAAATGGTTAATGCACTTGAAGTTTTAGTCACCTGTGCAGTTCTGAGAACATTTTGCGTGGCCCCTCCAGCACAATATTCGACCTTGAAACTTTTCTTCAAATCCTCATAGAGTGGAAGATGTATGTCCTCTGCTAAAATTGCACTATTCGCCTTCAAGTTGTATTTCTCCAGAAATGCTTCGTCCACAGTAGCTGTAATGTCTAAGAGTGGGTTACCCATTCCGAACAAGGTTCCTTCACTGTTGAAAATAAACAACAGCATATTTTAATTTTATAACCCCACATGGGATACTTTTCTGAATAACAGTAGTATAAACCAAAGTCAACTTGATGCTAACAAATTTCGAAATTGGATTTACAAAAAAATTATACGACTGGTTGGGGCAAATAGTCCAGTCAGAGACGTTCTCAATTGTCAATTATAATTTAGCCGTCGCAAAGCTTACCACAAGTTAGCCATGTCTTTGAATCCTGATGAATTGAAAATGGAATACTATCGAAAGGACAAATTCTGGAAGTCAAGGAACCACGCAGCTGGAAAGCCGGAATCTGTAATAAAATCAATTAACTTCGTTTAATAGTTCTGAACGAAGGATATTTTATCACTCATTACTAGGCTCAAATTCAATTCCTACTAATTATCTGTTATCTGCCGATGTAATTGCCCAGGCCTAGTAGTAGTGGCTAGGAATCAAAGTTCAAGACGCGTACTTACAAGCAGAACTGAATTAATTAGATAGGAGTCGCGGAACATGGTTGGCTGGTAGAACCACATACTGTCAACTGTTCACTACAGAATTTACCATTTTAGTCATATTTGCAATACAGATACAGACCGGCAATGACAATTTAAAAAGTGCAGTTTTAAAATGCAAACTAGCTGAACTCCTTGCAACTTGCACATCATTAAAGTTGAAATACCTAGCCAGATTTTGAACCATTCTTATCAATAAGTTTATGATAATGATAAACAAATAAAAGCATGACTTACCGAAAAACGAAGCCGGATTTTGGATTTAGTGTTGAATTGTGAAATGGGTCGCCGGTCGGTCGGTCGAAGAAACACGGCAGAACTGGGCTTGTTTGATTTAGAGCCAGATGCCAAATCCAGCCCAATGCCACGTGCGTCAACCTCACACACACACGCCACGTCCGCGTGAACAAAAACCACCAAATCAGTACTCCCCATTAACTTTAATTGTGCAACTAATCAAGACAACCATTAAACCCAATGCCAGCCTCAAATCACTGCTAACTCTTTTCTGTCCTTCAAATGCACAGACTGCTTCGGTTCAAGGAAAACGAGTGTATTTCCTTCAATAAAACGCACCAATGTCCAGTCAGACCTATAACACCACCGCACCGCACTGACCGCCATGCCACCGCACCGGCCGGCGCGGCGGCCGCTCGCTCGCGCCAGGGCAGGGTCAGGTTTAGGTTAACTGTGTTCCAATTCTGCGAATTCTGGATTCTTGTTTTTAACTTAAACCAAATGTAACGTCATGTCCATGTCATTCGTTGAAAGGATTTCGATTTGCGCAGCCCGCACCTATGGCAAAAACTAAATGGAACAAAATGTGTCCCCGATTAATACTATAAGGTGAGGTAGAAAGAACTCACTTCACTTGGCATAACCCGATACGATACGAACATGACATAAATTCAACTAATTCAACAACAATGCAATGTAAGCTTAAGATATCCCCGCAATTAATTTTGTAAAATGTTCTTTGGAAAATCTTTTGGCCGTGTGGGTTTCTCCTCAAATTGAATTAGGAAACAGCACAACATGCTGTTCACGAAGTGGGCATCTCGTCAGAAAAAAAGACCCAAATGCGCGGGTCCATTTATAATTGCTTCGCATAAGGTGAAGTACAATAGGTTTGGGCTTTTTTGTTAACCTAACCTAAGGTCACTTCACCTTACCTTAACCTGCCTTTTGAAAATTAAATTGAGATCGTGTCAACCTGTCAACCAATCAGCTTTGAGAATTAAAGACAAATAAACGTGAGCGCAAACGGCGAAAAAGGCACGACAAGCAAACATTAAACATGCCTGAGATGTGTCTGAGAAGAACAGACAGAATTCTCTGGATAAACTAAAGACAATGTGAATTTATATCAGTCAAATCATACCAATTAAAGTATATTTAGTGACATCGACATGACACGCTTTACAAATTTTCCACTCCGCAGACCGCATGCCGTCGTCACCTTGAGCCATGAAAAGTATAACGTTGCCATTGAGACCCACTGAGCGCAAAGCGGAAAATTGAATTTTGTTCTATCCAATTCTGGCAAAGGCTAGAGGATTTCCGACTAGACAATACACGTAGTAATCTAAATCACAAAGTATGTTGCAATTCTATAGTAGTAGTACACGAATCAAAATCAGTTAGCTCAAATTTCTACCGTGGGACTAGTTCAATTTGTTATTGTAATCTATCTGGAGGGGCAAAGGAAGGTGAGTTTTTAAAATCTGGTTCGTTTGCATGGTTTAATGGTTGGAAATTTGGAATTTACTTATTAATTTGACTTAAGCTAAGTTGTAAAATTCTGAAGTTGGGTCAGTAGATTAATAGCATGTCGTAAACCAAAAAAGCATAGAAAAGCTTTCAATGCACGACACCAAGTTACTAAATTTACTTCTTTGTTCTTTATGGCTTTATAAACAGCGCAGCCAGCTAAAATTGTGTTTATAAGTTTTATATATTCATATTGCTGAATTTTACTTGACACCAAGTTACTAAATTTACTTCTTTGTTCTTTATGGCTTTATAAACAGCGCAGCCAGCTAAAATTGTGTTTATAAGTTTTATATATTCATATTGCTGTATTTTACTAGCACATTTAGACCCACTTATTTCGTTGCAAATTACGCTTGTTTATATCCATTTCGCGTGTTTAGTTTTCGGACACCGGACGGAGGTGGCGAATCATGGACAATCCCAGCTGTACAGAATTTACCATGATTGAGCCTCCCAAAAGTATATATGCCTGGGGAAGTACTTCTTCCGGACAACTAGTAATTGAACAACTCAATTTAGGAATTCAATTCTGGTTAAACTGTTAGCCGGGTTAATGGCTTAAGTTTAATTTTTTTTTTAAATTGTTCTATTTACAATTTCAGGGTGTCGGTGGTATAGAGGAGGAGCACCTCGCAAGTCCAGTCGAGCTCAAATTTAAAGAGACAATTAAACTAAGTAATACTCAAAATATTCTAGTCGATCACTGCGTTTTATGTTGGTCGGTTTGCTCAACTTTACATGTTTTCAGTTTTCACGTTTTATTGTTTTCAGTTTGCTGTGGGGAATCACACACAGTATTTGTTCTCACAAATGGAACAGTCTATACATGTGGCAGTAATGATTATGGACAATTGGGTCACTCCAAGGCTCGGACGAGACCAGAAAAAGTGGAGGGCTTGGAAGATCGTCATATTGTTGTTGCCAGTGCTGGTCATGCTCATAATCTTGCTGTGGATCAGTGGGGAACATTGTATGCATGGGGATCCGATCGTCAAGGTCAGTTGGGGCTGGGATTGTCGGCTGTACCAATTCCTGACCGATTTGTAGCCTTTCCGAAAACTGTCAAATACCTTGCTACAAAAATTGTTGTTCAAGTGGCAACGGGGTACGCGCATTCTATTGTACTGACAAACGTTGGGGAGATTTATACTTTTGGATCAAATAGCCATGGACAGGTCGGACTTTATCCTACTTGGGTATTTTTAATTTTACATTTAGCTCAACTTTTTTATTGCCTAGCTGGGGCTCGGATATGCGAATGGGATGTCACAAACAAAGCCCTGCCTAGTCGAAACGCTGGCTGGGTTTCCCACTGCTCTCATAGCTGCGGGTATATTAATTAAAGAGTTCAAATGCCACTTAAATTATCACTTGGACTGGTAACATATTTCTACTTGTTTTCAGGTGATTATCATTCTTTAGCCTTAAGTGCGTCTAGCTCGGTGTTTGGGTGGGGTAAAAATAGCTCTGGACAAATTGGCGTCAGCGATACAAGTGATAAATGCCAACCAGTTCAACTGACAACACTGCGATCTCTTGGTGTTCGTTACATTAGAGCCGGCGCTGAGCATTCTGTCTTCTTAACTCACGTTTGTAACTAGCTATTATAAAAGTCATTTTGATTTGTAGTTCAAAAAATTTTGTATTTTAGGATGGTGGTGTCTTCACTTGTGGGAATGGGATGTATGGTCAATTGGTGAGTGAATGCACGGAGCGTTAATTCGCCGTGAATCCAGCGTCTAAGAATTAAACATAATTTAAGCATTATTATTGAATACAGGGCCACTCTTCAACAAACAATGAAGTTCTCCCTAGAAAAATTCTGGAGTTTGGATCAGTTATTGTTCAAATAGCTTGTGGAAGATGGCACACTCTTTGTTTGACTGATAACAACAAGCTTTATTCATTTGGACTTGGGTCTCGAGGTCAGCTGGGCCTGATGGATAACACATCCAAAAATAGTCCAATGCAAGTGAGTTAGATTCCACTCCAGTACTTTCTGTGTAAAAGCATCTCTGCCCGAAACACGATGAGGAAAGGCAGTGTGTGTATCGCTTGTGTAGCTGTCCTGCATGACTTGTTTCCTCCTGTAATCAAATTAGCTAAGATTTGCTTTTAGCAATGACGGGCTTTATGTTACAGATCACAGCCTTGAATCTTTCCGTCTGTAATGCGATATACGCTGGAGGTGACCAATCCTTTCTGCTTTTGGATGGTGGAACAGAGTTTCCAAATGTTCAAGACCATCGACAATATAGACAGGAATCGCAAATTTTAACATTCACAGAGGAACGATTGGATCAAATGCACTCGGCAGTTGAACCTGTCGATCAAGATATTATGTCATTGGCAGAAGTTTTATTTGCATATCCTTCCATATGGAATGCCTCGTTTCTACAGTCAAATGGTGAATATGTCCCTTCAACTTGGAAAAATATTGGCATCGACTTGGTCCAGGTAACAGGCAAATGGAAATTTCTTATGCCGAGCTGACTATATTCTTGTGCTTGCTTGTGAATTTGATTGTAATCATATATTTAAAATTGTGGCTGCTTAGGCTGAAAAGGCATTTACGAAGCTCGCTTCAATGAAGTCTACAAGTCTGAGAAGTTTAATTGAGCAAACAATCTTGAAAGAACTGACGTTAAGACTTCCACACCAATTGAAACTTGTAGAAATTTTAAGGGTCTATGTTCTGTTGCCTCTTGTACCTATTTTCTACGAAGGTAAGCTACTACGGTGTAGTTTTTTGTTAATTTTTGAACAGCTAATATAAATAATAATAATCACCAAGAGCATGGCAAAGTTTGTTGAGTGGTACTCTGGCCCTTCGGATGCGCCACTAAGGCTTAAGATTGTATGTATATATCCTTTGGCTGATAGTTGAAGTGGATGTTTCTTAAGTTTCTGTGTGGCTTGCAGTACAATTAGCTCAACAACATATTTTAATACAAACATTTTGGCTTGTATTTACTTCAAAAATTTTTTTTGTAGGAACCAGTCCTGCTTTTCCAGTTCTTTTTGCAAAGCGTATTCAGTCCCTCCCCCAAGAAATGAGCAGTGTCGTGATCAAATGGATGTATGATTCCCCGATTGAACAAATCCAGCGATTAATTTCTGTGTACAAGAAAACGATTATTGCCGTTCTCGATTCACATCAACCACAATCTAATGTGCGTGTGATAAACAATGAGCAATTTAACTTCCAGAATTAACTAATGAAATTGATGCTAAACTTGATTTTGAATTATAGAAAGACGCTGCAATTCACATTTGTTTAAACCTCCTCAGCGTTCTAAACCGGTTAAACAGGAACTCGGGGAAATTATCATATCATACATTTACAATACCTCAGTTGCTTACAAAGGTGAGATTGGAGATTGATCGTTCGTTTACGTTTACGAGACTGGAGTACTGAATCAAAATGTATTATTGTTTATTTACAGATCAACGTTAAATTGGATTATGTATCATGGTGTAAGAGAGGAAGTACGAAAGGAGTCTACTTTTGTGATTTTCCATTTGTATTTGACGCTCAAGCAAAGACAACGCTACTCCAAGTAATAAAAGCTTTTGGGATTTTGGCCTTTCCGCCTTTCGATTTTGTTTTTATATAACCGTGATTTGCTCCAAAGACAGATCAAATTCTCCAAATGCAAGATGCAATGAGCAAAGCAACAACCCAATCATTCATGGAGCAGATACTTTCGCTTGGGACTGTTCAAGCAAATCCAGAAGATATACAATATTTGACAATTCCTGTGTCCAGGGCTGCTATTGTTCATGATACAATTACAGCTTTGTATACCTTGACTACCAATGACCTAAAGAAACCATTGAAGGTATTTAATTTTGCTATATTTTAATTGGAAAATCTGGAGCTCAACCTCACAAATAGGACAATACCCGCAGGTAAAATTCATTGGGGAAGAAGGTGAGGACGCTGGCGGTGTTAAGAAGGAATTTTTTCTCCTACTCATTCGGGAAATCCTGGATCAGAAATATGGGATGTTCAGGATTTATGATGAATCCCGGCTAATGTGGTTTAATGAAGAGTCATTTGAAGATGCAATGATGTATAATGTGATTGGCGTGCTTTGTGGATTAGCCATTTACAATTTTATTATTATAAATCTTCCTTTCCCGTTGGCACTGTACAAGAAATTATTGGATGAAAAGATTGATCTCCAAGATTACAAAGAATTGGACCCAAGAGCAGGGCGCTCCTTTGAGCAGTTATTGGAATACAGGTACAAGCGATATTCCTTCCTATACCGCTAAATAAAATAATTTTAAACTTTTATGATGCAGCGAGCCAGATTTGGAAGAAGTGTTTGGGCTGACGTTTGAAATCAGTCAAGAAACTTTTGGAGCTGTGAAAGTAACCCCATTGAAACCTGGCGGAGAAAATATTGCTGTGACAAAGGAAAATCGTGCTGAATTTGTTGACCTGTACATTAATTTTATCTTCAATGTTTCTGTGAAAAGACAATTTGATGCCTTTAAGCGAGGATTTGACCACGTATGTGGCAGTACTGTGCTTCCGTTATTTCATTCACAAGAATTGCAAGCCATGGTAGGTTTTGAGAGTTTAATTCATAGCTTTTGACATAGCTGTTTAACTAATCTCAAATTTGGGACAGGTGACCGGAAATGAAGACTATGACTGGGGAGAGCTGGAGCGAAATTGTACTTATAAAAAATATTCACCGTCCGACCCAACAATTATACTATTTTGGGAAGTTTTTCATGAGCTGTCATTGTCAGAGAAAAAGGATTTCTTGTTGTTCCTGACCGGGAGCGACCGAATCCCTATAACGGGGATGAAGAGTCTCAAGGTGAATAAAATTAACATTAATGGCTTAACCTAATACAGAGCGGCTACAATTTCTGCTTCGTTTCCTTCCAGATTGTTATACAGCCCACTGCTGACGAGAAGTTCCTTCCGGTCGCACATACTTGCTTTAACCTACTAGATTTACCACGCTACCAAACTAAGGAACGATTGCGATACAAATTACTCCAAGCTATCCAACATAATGAAGGTTTTACTATAGTCTAATTAATTTCCACACTTCCGAGCCGAGCCCCTCAACTTCCTTAAAAATCAGCTTCCAAAATTTAATATAGCTAATTCACCTAATGCAAATTAATTATTATCCAATCGTATTTTTCTGAAATAAATCCCATCGAATTTCCAGTCAACGAGACAATACAATGCATTAACTGAATCGCAAGGTACCGGATTAACAGTTCCTCGACATTTATTTGTGTGTCAATTGTTGGTAACTTAGCATAAGCCTCACAAAGACATACAGCATTAAGCCGATTATAAGCCAGCATCCTTTGATTTGAAAGAGATTCATTGTAAAATTGTATAAAATATTAGTTGAGTGAGCGTATAAACTTAAAAATTTTTGGACCCTTTTCGTTACGATGTAGCGTCACCGTCTGTTCCATTTGTTTCAGCTTCCTGAGTGCCCAGCGGCTTCTGCTCAGGAGAAAATGACACTCCTCCGTCTTCCGCTATGTCGTCCTTCAAAATACTAGAAAATAGCAAATGATTAGTCAAATCCGAGCTGATTCTTGTTATATTGAATGCAATTACTTACTCAATCCTGTACGACAATGTAAAATTGGCCAAAAGCAGAATTCCTAAAGTGAGAAGAGCTATTGGGGATTTCAATCCAGGAAGCTTTCGAAGGAAGGCCAAATCAAGTTCAAGAGTTATCATTTATTTATTTAGTTTTTATTTAGTTATATTTTAAAAACTGGAAACTTTAACGTACCTGAGACTTTGTTTCGTCCGAATTGGATGACAAGGTTGCGTTTTGTCCAACAGTTATATTCGAAGCCAACTCAACATTAAGGACTTCGCCATTATTGCGGGCATTTCCTAGAGGTTGGGAATAATCAGTTGTTGCAATGATGATCAGGTAGACAACACTCGACACAATGTTCCCAATTAAGAGCTAGAACAGAAAGGGAATTTTAGTTTACGGTTTAATTTGGTCGGCTGACCTTCATTCCTAATCATTATTACTGCAATTTTACTCACAATAAATACAAACCATTTGAGGTAGTTGAGGCGCGGAGGGACAATAACTCCTAGAGCAGCAAATATTGAAGAAACAATCAGCAGTACTGTTGCAATGTGCCCAATCGGGTTGACCTTTCCAATAAATTCTCCCAATCCGAAACCCTAAATTAATGGAACATAAAATTTTCATTTAAAATCCGACCGGATTATTCGGATTAGCAAAATCTAAATAACTATACATCAGATGAGTTTGGCTTGCTTTCCTGAATCCACCTTATGATCTTAAACTGCTTACCAAAGCGATGCCAGGAAGTGCAAAAAATATCTTTTCGCTTGTTACATCTACCTTCTTATTCAGTACAACACAAAATGACATTATGAAATGGCAAATGGAGGAGATTCTCGTGAGCTAACGTACGGTACTGGACTGGAATAGTGAAGCTTTGCATGTGTTTTTAAATTTCGATTAAATCTTATATCTACTCAACCAAATGCCAATACTACTAAAGTCTACTAAAGTCGTCTTCTCACTGGTCACAATTAACTAGTATGACTAAAGAAAGTTGACAATCAATTCCAGGAAGTGTTTGTGGTTTCCTGATTAACAATAACAAACTGCTTCCCGGCTTTTTTTTTGCTCGATTTCTTCGCATCCGGCATCGATGGACGTAACACAATCAAGGCATGGCAAGGTGGATACCATTGCATTGGATTGCCATACCCGCTCAGAGTTTTGCCAAATTGACACCTTTGTAAAATTATATTCACAATTTTATGAATTTCCCTTTTTATGCACAAATGCATACCAAATAGGCACACATCACATCAAATAAAGTGAGGAGACGCACGTTACTCTAAGTTAGTTTTGCATTATTCAAATGCAGGTTACAATTTCAGAGCTAGAACCCTCAGACGGCGATTTCAAGAATGCAAATGTTGATTGATGCTAGTTTTGCATTTCAAATGCAGATTACAATTTCAGACCGCAGACTCGGAGAGCTTGATTTTTATTGCAGTGTATGATTCCTAATTAATTTTCCTAGACTGCAATTTAAATTTAGTACATTTTAAATTATTTTGCCACATCTATAATGTGGCAAAATTGAAAAATTAATTGGCATATAACCGTAGTTAATTATTAAGCAGACACAATTTAACAAAATAATTTCAAGATCTTGGAGAAGAACGCATGTGAATGCAACCGAGTAATTTTATTTTTTGGAATGAAACACCGCTTTCATAATTCGGAATTTTAACGCTAATCATTTCATGCAATATTGAGCAAGAACTAAAGTATGTTAACTTAATCCAAGTTGAACTCACGTACACGATTTCATTTTCCAAACTCAAACTAACCAAATGCCACGCTGCTGCGCTGATGCTGCGCACCTGTAAATTCCAAATAAACATCCGTGTGGTTGAGGTGTTGAGGATTTTCGGCCGGATTAGAAGAAGATTATCCACTCAATCAAATGTGAAGTAAACCATCCAGGATTTAGCTTCAATCGATCCGATCCAACGTGAAATGATTGATTAGTGCATTCTGTTCAAAGATAAACAAACCAGTGACGAAGTAACTCGTTGTACCCAAATCGTTTGAAAAATAAAAATAGAAGTAAAAATATCCCTGAGTTAACCTTGAAGTTTTCTGCGACTGAGCTTGTTCATGCGCACGTTAATTAAAATATTACAATGCTATAAAAGGTGCTAGAAACGTATCGCAGTGGATTTCGCAACAAGGGTTTAATTCTAAAATTAGATTTTAGTACTGCGTGCAGTATGTGTGCGCCGGTTTTCGACATTGCAATTACAAATTACAACGTTTTCCAATGCAATTACAAGAATTTCCAATGCAATTACAAGAATTTCCAAGAGCAAGTACACCTTCGCAGCCTTTATGTGGCTGGTCAATGAGGAGCCTGGAAGTTCAGATGACTGGTAATCAGATAAAGTGGGGAAAGCCCTGATTTATTTCAACTAACAAACCAAAGTAATCAAATATTTGGAATAGTGCAATACAAAGCAATATTACTTTTGCGTATTATTCGTAAGCTGAAAGTATGGGAAGCAATAGGTCAACGGCCATCATTTTACATGCCCTAAAATCTTGCATTTCAGTTCGATGTTTTATTTTACAAATTCAAGCTATTCAAATGAATACATCCAGAAAGACACGTAGTTCGAATTCCAAATCAAATCCCAAATGGTCATGCTAATGACGAACTTTTAAGTGGGGAAATCAGAAGGGGTTGTGCATGATGGGAAAATCACACATGTTTGCTGAAAGATAAGTGCTTTTCGTAGCTATATAATAACTTGGCATAACGAACAAATTATCCAAATAGCAATCAGTCGCCAGTCGAGTCAATTCCTTTGTTTCAATTCAACTCTTCACAAACAATATTCAACATGCTCCGTTTGGCCTGTTTTGCTCTTTTGGTGGCTGTCGCATCAGCGGGGAAAATCACATTCTCCAATTGTGGTTAGTATTCATTTAATTCAGCAATCAAAATGCAGAAGCAAAGCAAAGTTCTCTTGTGAGCTCTATTTTCAAATACATATTAATTTCACAGGTTCCGCTGGATCACTGGTTCACCTCGATGTAGAGGTAAATTTAATGTCACAGCAAGGTAATACATGAATGCAGTTTAGTTAAATTAACAATGTATTTACTCTTCAGGACTGCAACGCCGCACCATGCACCTTGGTGAAGGGTCGCGCATACAGAATCGAGACTGCATTCATTCCAAGTAATTAATAGATTTTATGAACTTAAAAATATGTTCTTAACTTTAACAACTAATACGTTTTTAGGAAGTGCTAGTGACTCAATGGTCGTCAGCGTTGACGGAAAAGTCAGTATTATCACTGTTCCCATTATTACAAACCGTGAAACCTGCGATGGTATTAAGAAAATTTCAAACAGTTCAGTAATTGAAAAACAAAATTTAAATGGATTTTTTAAAATTGGCTAATTAATTAGGATTATCCACTGGATGCCCAGTCCAAGCTGGTGTTGCTACGACCCACGTCATTTCTGTCAACATTTCCCCAGAACTGATTGAGACCAACGCTAGGGTTGAACTCAGGTTGAAGAACCAGGAAGGAGTTGTCGAGGCTTGTCTTTCCGCTGATGTCAGGATTACATCCTAAACGATCAAGTAGAACTCCTCTTAAATCAAATAATCTAGTTTAAAAATACAATGCCAATTGGTTTACTAATCAGTAAAATCAGAAAATTAAATATTTTGCACCCTAGAATCGCAGGATTACGGTTCTTTTTACAATAAAGCATAATACATGAACGGAGATCTTCGAACTAAAACATGATTTGATTTGATTATACAAACTTATACGCACTTTAGAAAAGCTCAAAAATGAAGCAAAAATGATCAAAACAAGTCACAAGTCAGTATGGAACAGGAATCGACTGATTAAAACACTAAGCAATGTTTTCTAAAGAATCCGGGAAGCTCATACTTAATGCATTGGCCCTCGACAAGGATTTTTTCCTAGAATCGTCCATTCTTTGAATTTCCTGTCTTTCCTCCTCATCCGAATCCATTACGTGATGTGCTTTTGTCGATTCGCAATTTTCCACAACCACCTCCTTCTCGCCCATTGCACCCCTGGATCTGCTCCTTTCCTTTCGTATGACAACTTTATTAATTAAATCATTCTCCTGTCTAATTTTCTCCTGGACATGAGGTGGGACGTCAGGGATCATCCACTGGATAATCATCACGCCGAAAAATATCCCATTTTGATAAATCACAATGAAAAGGAGTCTCGCAACCCAAACTTCCCAGAAAAATGTGGTTCCTCGATGCTCTCCGTCATGCCCTTTGTTGAAGGATTCATACCTACAAGTATCGGCATGAGTAATGTGATGCTCTTCAACCCTGGGTCGAGACTCCTCCGCAAAAAGTGATGTGTTAAAAGTTGCTAATGTATTTTCCAAAAATCCATCCAAGCTGCCAAATTCCATTCGGTAAATCAGTTTCGGAATAAAGTTAGACGTGAAAGCTATAATGAATGCATTAGATAGTACGGCCAACTTTGTAATGGAGTTCAAAATATCAAACCAAATCCCAATGCTCACGACTTGTGTTCCCACGGGCCTTTGATAGTATTTGAGTAATTTGTGGGCATCCAGTCGAATCTCAAATACATTGTTCACAAGTGCAAAAAATGGAGCCAATGGAAATGCGGATACAAAAATCGTTGAAAATCCAAATTGAAGTACCATTTCCAAGTATTCTGGAAACAACGAAAGGGTGTTCCAAGAGGTCAAGGTCATGTCCTTCGCGGCTTGCGTGTGAAGTGCGTCCACCTTCACCTCGTTACTTCCTTGTTTATGACAATGGGTTTTGATCCATCGAACCGCGAAGGGCTTTCCCATCTCAAAAACCGCATTCAAGGCTTGTTTCCCCACCATTACAATTGCCAACTGAATGCATAGCTCCGCCATGCAACCCCCGGAACCACATTCTTCGTTCCGATACCCAAAAATGTGCTTGTATGCATGTGGCGTCCCTGCAAAGCGCCCTTTGAAAAACGCTATGTAAAAAATGGATGCGTAGTAATTAATGAATTGGAGGAGGTACATTTTGAGGGTCAAACTATCGTCGAAATCAGCTTGGGTTCGGTGCAGCTCCAACTCAGTCAAGTATTCTGCGAGGAAAGAGTACAGCCAATTGAAAAATACAATAAAAACGAGGTTGAGGCAGACAGCTGTCATGTTTGCCAGCATCAAGCCCCATCCGTGGACAGAGGGATCCGTCGGCGCCCAGCGACTTAGGAGAATAAATTTGAAGGCGAGGCGGTACAAGATCACGGACATGACAGCAGCCAAAGCCATGAAGATTAAGAATAGGATTGAGGAGAGGCTGATTAGCATGTTCGGCAGTTTTGTTCGCCAGAAATCCAGGGAGGGTTCCGTTTGCCTGGGTCCTTGAGGTGTGGCCGGCATTCTTTTCTCGGCCTAAAATTTTTTCAATTAGAAATTTTAAGAAGACTCGAAATTGGAGGTATTTTAGTTGGAGTTCAAGTATTTACTATTAATATACGTAGGCGCTAATCACGTTGCAGCTTATTTTTGTTTGGAAAATTTTGCAGCTTATTTTTGTTTGGAAAACTGGTAGGAATATGTAATAAAATGCACGGCTTGAAAGATGAAAAAAATGACTGACCTGTCTCAAGCGTGCCAAGTAATTCGGCCTTGGACTATCATCATTTTCCCCGTCCGTACTCAAATCCCACCGAGATTTGATCTCAGCCTCGTACCGCTTCCACCTCTCCAAAAAAATAATCGTCCAAAATGAGCTGAGAATGGAGAATATGACTGTTGCATCATTGTCAAACAAATGTGTGATTTGGGAGTAGGCACAAGTGTCACTGATGTTCCAATAGCCACAAAACTGATCACAATGTGGACACATTGGATCCTGAATGATTCCTCCACAAATGTCATTCGTGATTGGATTTCCGGGTAAAGTAAATATGCCATAAAGGAATGCAAGGACCCCTAAAAATGCTACTGGGATTAGCATTTGAGTGTAGAATCCCAGCCAAGCAAAATACACAACAACTTTTAATCCAAAATATGAATTTATGGCATCCAACGGTTGATATTTGAAACTTTTGGCTAGGGAGCCCCATTCTCGATCCAATGTGTTCCTCATACACCCTGGAGTTTTGACGTCTCCATCATGAAGAGGATATGCTCCACAATATACTCCATCACTCAGCAAGGGCTCAATCCCTACTCCAAAGTCCCCCTCCCCTTTTTTCTCCGTGTAGTGATTCCTTCGCAAAATAAAATCAATGATGAGTGACCGGATCCCGTGCGTAAAGAATCCAGAGCCGTCGACTCCGCTGACCTCTCCCGTTGTGTCAAATAAATATTCTTTGTCCCTGCTGTAAACAGCAGAGAAGACAGATGTGAGTGGCGGGAAGAGGGTCGGGTCAAGGTCAATGTGGCGGGTGAAGAAAGTTTTCCAGGATTTCCTTGGTGGTGGTGGAGAAGAGAAAATCCCGATATCCATGGACCCGTTTGGGGATTCTTTGGATGGATCCAAAAGTTGGGAAATGTGTTTCATGGGCATTCGGAGTTTGAGAATTTCTGTGTAGCGACGAAGGACTTCAGTTGGGGCACGGATTTTAATGATTTGCATGTCACTTCCTTCCATGGGTTCCTCAGAGAGTTGGAGGCCCTCCTTGATTAAGTTCCGCTGGAACATTTGACGCTTGGAGGCGGATTCTTGGGATGTGGCTGTTTCTTGGGAGGTGTCCCAAACAAGAACGAAATCAATGTCGTCTTCCTTCATTTTTTTTGCAAGAATTTATCCTTTTTTTTTGAAAATGAGGTTTATGTAATGTGTAAAATTGATGGAAATAACTGCTGTGGAGAATTTGTTGGAGCAATAACAAAACGCAAAGCAAAGACTGACTGAAAACTTCTACGTTGTTTGCCGGATTTTAAAATCCAGTAATTAAGCAAATCAATTTGCATATTACTTTTGTATGTATTATTGTGTAGTAATGCAAGTGTCGAGACTCACTTAGGCAGAGCGAGGAGACAACAATGGAATTCGTGCTCCACGTAAATCTTGAATGCAAACAATGGGTCGTTTGATCCTACGAAGAACAGAACGGAAAATATGGAAATAATTTGCTCCTCCAGACAAATAACACAGTCGGGCAATGCACGATCTATGCCTCTTAGTTATATCACCGACCAGAAAATATCTTCATCAGGATTACAATTTTGTGTGCTTAATTTAATTTTATTAACAGGTAGTGAAATATGAACTTTATTTTAATAATTTTGTAGAAATTTTATTAATGTAAACAAAATATCACAATTTTGTCAACCATTCTGTGATGGAGTGTTGGATGGAACTTCGCACTGCTTTCATTACCTAAGCCCAGTACAACAACGATATTTTACTTTCCCATCTTCACAGGGTTGCGATGATTTGACAATTGCAGGGCCTGGGCATTTACTATCACAAATAGTCCACCAGCAATCCGAAGGATCGTCGCCACTGCTAAGTTTCTCTGACACTTTGGCAGTGCTACTTTCAGTTGTCGGTATTGTCGCTGGGATTTCAGTTGACGAGGACATGAGGATTTTGCCCGTCGTCTTTGTGCCTTTGCTTGTGGACATGGTAGGAACTGGTTTGCCTGGAAGTACAAGAAGAAAATACTCTTTATTATGCATGAATTGAAAATGGCACTTGCCATTTGCCTTCTCGTTCTTGTTGTATTGTAAATCATCACATATAGTTTAATAATATTACCTGTTACCGGGTACGGATCCAAGATGATGGAACCCGGAGTCGTAGTTTTTCTTCTTTGGAAATGATTCTTTATTTTTTGAAGAATGTCACCTCCACTACACAACGTGCTTAGCGAGAGGATACACAAAACATGAACTAAGTTTACCTTCATTTTCAAAAATAACGCTGGAAATGCCTGAAATTAAGCCGCTGGATATAATGTGTGTAAATATAATGCTGTGAACGGAATTATGACACTCTCGGCGCGGTGCGGTGCAAATCAAACTCAGCAATGCTGTGTTTGCTGTTGTTTAATTTTTCCACACTAAGACTGTGCTTTGTTCGAAACGAGAGATCAACGCAAACTTTCAGGTTGATCAAACTGCCGATGCCTTTTATTTGCAATGAGGTAAAGTCTGAATTTGCAGTAATAAAACTCAACATGCAAAACTGCCCTTTCTAGTTTTAATCTTGTGACTATGCATCATAGCTCAAAAAAAAATCCAACAAAAACGCAAAGCAATAGTACCTAATTGTCTTATTTATGTATTAAGGAGTAGATGCTCCAGCTGCACATTACAACTTTACAACGCAACGGCTAGCGACTATGTAAGGTGCAATCTATTAATTATATGGTACTGGATACTTTAACATATGAGCACTGCGAGCACTACCGCTGCCTCATCCGAAATTCGAGCCCGTCAATTCAGTAATTCTCGCCGTCATTATTACAAGGGTCTGGATGAAACGCATAATTCTAGTAATTAATATAAATCGTTGTGTTCACTCATGTTGCAATCATATCTTGTTTTCATCAAGGTAAACAAGAAAACAAGTTCCAACTAAACAAGGTATAATTGGAGCGATTTTTGTAATGGAAATAAGTATAATGAATACGAGTACACTCACAATTTTCAGTATTGTTACTTATCATCAGGGTACTTCAAATACCCTGCTTATCATTGTGTTTATTTTTATTTAGTGATTCTAAAATGTATCATGGTATTTCTTAAATATTTGATATATTGAATATAAGCCTCTCAATTTCGCCAAGTTGGAAAGCAGCAGTCAGTATTACAATGAGAAGAATTCTTTAGGAAACTCATATTTTTTAACAATTTTTTCCTTACCTTTCTGTGTAAATTGGAGAATAGGGATGGGGATGGGATACGTATGATGAGTGACCAATTTACCATTGGGTCTTTCAGGGTTTGAGTCGACCTAACATAGTTGAGTTGAGTTGGAAACACACAAAACTTCAGTTTGTCCACGTCAGTTTTTTTCAATCCACGCCAATCGAATTGTAGTCATAGCATAAAAATAAAACAATATCTTATATTGTCGCAAAAAAGTTAAGCAATCCATTTCTCACTTGTGTTCCAAGGGTGGTACTAATGAATTGAATGAATTTTAAAATTTCAAAAAAATTAAGATAAAAAAGTTAATGGAATCCGTTCAACCATCAGAACGAATCCTCCAGTCAAGGGCTGAGTCTCAACGGATCGCAGCATGGGAACTGCTCTACCGAGTACGACACCCCGGCC
>JAAXYW010000654.1:0-32099 GCA_036851895.1 Orthonychiurus folsomi | reverse complement strand
GCAATTGGAGCATCGAAACAGGGCTGAGGACGAAAAAGGGAAATGTACGCGTCGCGTATGCCCACATGGATGACAGATCATTTATTTGAACCTCAATGGTGTGGAACGGGGGGGGCTTCAACCACCATAGTAATCGAATTTAACTCAGGACAATAGCAACATTATCCATATGCCAACCAATCCTCGACACAAACCTCCCAAAAAGCCAGCCGCCCAACTGGACAACCCACGTACTCGTTTTATTTATAAAGCTTTTCCCATCCCCTTCTTTCATCCGCGCATTATTTAATCATTAAATTTAATGTTTCATTTTATAACTGTCCAACAAACCTTGCCCATGTTACGACTACTACTTGAGTTTTGAAGTGGGGAACACCTGTAATCCGGGTCTGCGCAGGCGCATACGCATACGCAAGCGCACTACTAACTTCTACGCACAATACACCAAATTAGGTGACTTGCAAGGGTTCTTTGATAAAAGTGTCGACTCATGCTCCTCCTTGAAGAACAATTCCACTCTGTCAAATTAGCTAGAGACAAAGTGGCTTATCATGATGGGCCAATGCTTTTAAAGGCTCAACTTGTCTATTGTTGAGCCGTTAAGGGTAATTAGGGAGCTACATGGCACGGCTAAGTCTAGTCTTGATACTGTCAATTATCCATGTTCTGATTTCCGGCCTTTTTTTTTTGTTGTTCAGGAGGATGTTTCCAACCGTCCGCTCATCCTTCACGGGACTGAATCCTGACCAAAGATACGCTGTTCTCATTGATATTGTTCCCGTTGACTCCAAACGCTACCGCTACGCCTATCATCGTTCCTCTTGGTTGGTGGCGGGAAAAGCGGATCAACCCGCCCCTGCCCGACTCTACGTTCATCCCGATTCCCCTTTCACTGGAGAACAATTGAGGAAACAAGTCATCTCCTTTGAGAAAGTCAAACTCACCAACAATGAAATGGACAAACATGGACAGGTGAGGATTTACAGTTTTGAAAATATTGTTTTAATTTGACATTTGAAATTCCTCCGTACGGTATTCCGTATTCTCTGGAATTATGGCAAGTTTCCTTCCAGACTAGGTCCACCATTTCTTGCGCCGTACCGTAATTAAAACATGGATGAGTGGGGGGGCGCCGGGGAGGGTCCGGTCGATTTTCTCGCATACGTATTTCCTTAAAGGGCGTAAAAGGGTTGTTGACATCTTGATAAGAGCTTCTAAATAATCATAACCGTCCCCAGTCGCCTCGCCTCGAATGGATTGAATTGAAACATGAACTTAAANGGGGGGCGCCGGGGAGGGTCCGGTCGATTTTCTCGCATACGTATTTCCTTAAAGGGCGTAAAAGGGTTGTTGACATCTTGATAAGAGCTTCTAAATAATCATAACCGTCCCCAGTCGCCTCGCCTCGAATGGATTGAATTGAAACATGAACTTAAAGACAAGGGAAATGGAACTGTTGAGACCTAAGACATGAATTCTTTAGCTATAAGGAGTGGCACACCTTCCTTCACCTTCCCCCCACCATTGTGTTTAGGTATTAGGTGACTCTTGAGGGTGACAGATATTGCTCAAAATATTTTGTGTAGTGAAGCTTGGATTTTGAGGGGGGTTTTTTTCGTCAAGAAGGAAATGATTTCAGGGTGTAAAAAACCCCATCGGAAAATTGAAGGTTTGGGAGCTTGACATGGACCTAGATTTACGGGTTGGACTCATGCGGTCGTCATAAACTTTGGTGGACCCAGCCGAATGGCCGAACCCCTTGAGTCACAAATAATGATAGTTTGGTGGTGGCTGTTATCGCCTTATCGGATGTAAATCTAAGAGTCACGTCTTGAGGAATGACCTTTCGTTTTCGCGCGTCTCCTTGGTATGGGATAAGATAGGGAATGACAGTCTTCGTACAACTACAGCATTCAAAAGTCGTAATTTTAACGCTCATTCAATTAATGTCGCCGTCCTTCATCAGCCGAATGGAACAGGACATGAGAAACCAGAAAAGAATTATGACCTCTTGTAAAATACACATGTCCGACTAAGGTGAAACAAAAACCCGGGCCCTTGTCTTGATGAGTGGAGCACTTGTTTCGAAGCCGTGTCTTAATAAAACTGGTTATGTCTCTATGGGCAATTACATACATGCTCACATTTTTAAATGTGGCTTCATCACATTCAACTATGTTGGTTTAGAACTTAATTAATTTGAAGGAATTCGGTGAGGATTTCTTCACTTATTGCTGGAGGACAGGGAAAGGTTATTCTTAACATTAAATATTATTTCTTGAGAACTGCAAATTCAAGGTGTATTAATGCAAATTCTCAGTTTCTACGAAGCATGTTACTTTAATTAGCCATAATCCGTGTCTTTGATTTTACCTTCAATCAGAATACAATTCTTCATCACAAAAGTATTTGCATTGTGATTGAATTCATAAAGTTTTGAACAATTGCTAATCCCACTAAGTCATATCATTTATTTGCATAACCTTTAACAGACCCCTATAATTATTTCTCAATTAAAGTATCAGAAACCCATCATCAAGTGAAGAATTGCACACCCACAGACGCGTGAATTTGCAAACGAACAATAAAACATTTTGAATGCAAATAAGCAAGTGTGGGTATTAAAATTTATTCCAGACAGTTGCCTAATAAGAGAGGACGGTTGGGATAAATTATGAGTTTCATTCATTCCCTATCCCTTCCTCCAACTGATGAGCAATTGCTCACCTGGACAATCATTTATTTTTATTCCCCATCCCCCAAGTGTGCTCTGTGTTCCTGATGATGAGTGGGTAATGTAACCTAATACGATAGAGATGACCAACAAGTTTGAGATGGTTAAGCAGGAGCTTGAAATGTAGTCAGATTCCTCATAACAAGGACTTGGACAGATGTAAAGGAAATGTTTGAGCCTTGCCTTAATCTTCTACAACGCCATTACATATCCATGCAGATGGATCCATCTCACTCGGATGGCATTCCAAACACCTCTATAAATGTCCACAGTAGGTTTTACACTGTCGTAATGGACAACGAAGCATAAATTAGCAAAGCCGGAGTCACCCTTCCTTTGCATATACACCATAACCAAAACCTGTGTACTGTACCTATCCGGTTTTTGATCTTAAGCTTTGATAACTTAAACCGGCCAACATTTGGACCGTACAATGGCCAAACACGTACGTAGTACGTATGCAATGCACCAGTAATGGTAACTAGTCTGCCTAGCCTGTAAAACTTGGCTTTTATTTTACGGACCAGTAATAATTTAGTTCTGGACACTTGGTGTGGGGAGGGGTAGGTAGTGGATTTGCTGGGTTGAAGTCATGCGTGATACAAACCACACAAGGATTACTGGGTGGTCGTATATATGGATGTATGGCGGGCGTTTAAACACCCCGCGTAAAGAAAAAAAGTCGGGTTAAATGTCTAAAACTTAAGGAAAAGGAAAGGCGACGAGATCCAATTTAATTTGGGTTGTTGTGACCAACCCCTGAGTTTACATTGACGCAGATGTGTTTGGTACGACGCGTGCAAAGTGTAAGTGGTACTTTGGTTGAAGATGGATATGGATGATGGAAACCGCAATAGGGAATCAAATTCGGGGTTTTGAGAACTGTACTGGGTTTGGCTCCCGATTTGGTGGAGATATGCAGGCTTTTAGGGGGGACCAACCAACCACAAATTACTCTGGCTTTACGGGATTGTTATGTCTTGAAGGACCCTTTTCATTAAGCCATGGCTACTAATATAAAGACACTCGAGCGGGATCCCCTTTCGTTTGTGTTGAGGGGAGGAAAGTTTAATTTACTTTGTGGTTGCCGTGCCGATTGTGTTTGACCAATGGTAATGCTTGCGTAGATAGATGCCAGTAATTCAAAGAAGTTTATAGCCAAATAAATTTGTAATTTGAAATGTAATTTTTAACTATAACGAAGAATAAATTTATAAATTTAGTAAATGTTTGCTTTTACTTTATAACTCAAGCTACACTTTAGCTTTAACACTTTAGTTTTTTTGCCCAGGGTGTCATGACACCCGAAAAATGTCAACAATACACAGCAAGTTGAACATTAATATGAATTTAAGCGCCAAACCAAAAGATGAGCGGGTGCGATGTGATTGAATTAATTCCTTCTGATATCAGGCCTATTCAATTTCTTAAATTATAGTAATTACGTTTAGTGGAATCAAAATTTGGAGTTGTCATTGCGTTGAGGTAACTACGTTGTGAGAAATTAAAATTGCAAAGGTAAAAATCCATTGTTTGAACTCCATTTAAAAATTTTGAATTTAAAAACCTAACCATTTCATTGCTCATTTTTCGTTGTTTTCATCCCTGGAATTTGCATTTCAGCGAGAGAGAAAAATCAAACATGGATCCGGATTTTCCAGATGAAGCAACTCCAAAGTATTCATTGGTCTTTACCCTCGTGTTGCCGTTGATGCTGTTTTTAATCCTTATCGGTGTATTTAACGCGGAGGATTTGACAGGGACATTCGGCATTAGAAAAATCATCATTTGGGTGCTTCTTGGTTTGACGTGCGGTATCATTTTGTTCGAACACTTTGATGCTGAATATCCAACATCTAGTTTTGTACTCCGAGGGAACTCCAGCTCACTGCCAATGTCACGATTAAATTAAATTATGATGGAAATATAAGGCGGGATTGATAAATAAACTCAAGTTTGTATGTACGTACGTGTTTTTAGTATAGAAACTATGAACTGGGACATTTGGCAAATTAACACAGAATTCCATAGCCATAATGCATAATGAGTTGCTACTACTGCTACTAACTCCATGCATACGAACGCCCAGACAGGGAGGGATACACATAAGGAATTATGTGCGAAATTATTCCACACTACATGACCAGAAATCATAATGAGTTTTTTCCTCCCTTTGCATGGGATTTTTGCCCATGGAATTATTGCAATTGAGGATTATGCGAGTACAGAAGTACTTAACATGGTCCGGTTTTTCTACTTCTTCCACCAAGCAGCCAGTCTCTTGATTTCTTGTCGTCATCTACTCTTAACTTTGCAAACATTTGGGTCGGATTTGATAACTGTGAATTATCATAAACATGAAGAATTTGTAAGATATTAGGCATGGCATCGGCATGGCGCCTAATATGTATGTATGGTATATCACTGTAGATGTTGATACAATGTGTATCGAGTACTCGAGCACTACTATGTACTTTATTTGTGTGGAAAAATGTGCAAATCTCAAACTAAGCTGCTGTAAAATTGAAAAAATTACCATAAGCCGAAATACCTAAAGTGTTTTGAACAGGCTGATCCTTGGGTAGGAAATCTCCTCGGGATTTTGTTAACTTGATATTTTTCCTCAAAGCAATCCAGATAAACTTCTCACGCGCTCCCAGAACCCGGATTTCTTTTCGGATTGAAATCGAAAAGCCCAACCCCTCACGCATCCATATATAGTTATGTAAATCCCTTACTGATTCCAAATTTCTAAACCACCTTGTGTTCTCTTTTTTTGAAATGTGCAACAGATTGTTCTCAACTCTATGCATCGTTACCAGCCCCGGATTCACCTCGTCAAATGGAGGGAAGGGATAGTGCCAGGAAATTCTTCCATTGATTTGGAAGCTGAAAAATTCCGCACGTACGTTTTTTCGGAGACCGTCTTCACGGCTGTTACTGCATACCAAAACCAGCTGGTGAGGATTTTTTTCTCTTTTAGCTCTTGCAAAACACTTCTTCTCAATTCCATTTCCAACCCCAAATCCTCCACGAACTCAACATAAATCCAAGTCAAAATAAAAATATTCTTTGCCCAAACGGATTTTCTTTACCAACACCAACATGAGGGTTTAAATTTCAAAGGCCAACCGGCTGTAAAAGCTCCAGGATCCGATGTAATAAATTTGCTTATGTAAAAAACTTGAGGATTTGAGTTGATTTTGTAAATTGAGTTTTTGAGGGGGAGTGGTCACCGTACTTGAACTATACAATGGCAACAATAAGAGTTAAATTTCATTGGATGAGGCTAATTGTTTGAATGCCTATTAAGTTCCGTGTGTACAAATCCCTTACCATTTTTGCCTTAATTCTTGTTCAATTGCCGAAATTGTAAAACAGTAAAAGATTCACTAAAAGTGCGCACAACAACCCAACTCGGTATGGATTTCAGTAACGGGACAATAATAAGGCTAAAGAGGCGGAGCCCAACGGATTGCCGATAATAAATCCTTAAATTGTAAAACCGTAATGACATACTTGACCTCATTTGAAGAAAACACGCCGGTTAATTGTGTTATTATTAAACTCGACCTTATGCCTCAAGTAAAGTTTTGTGAAGACTTTTATTTTTGCGAACTTAGTGCAGGTACTACGCCTTGTAAAATGCGAAGGCCACCCAAGTTGAGAAATGGGATTTTGTTCTTATGTACATGTTGGTATTTTTGTGGAGCGCTAATTACTGGAACATAATGTTGTCTTTTTATTTTCAGATAACGAAGCTAAAGATAGACAGCAACCCGTTCGCAAAAGGATTCCGGGACAGCTCACGACTCACTGACTTTGACAGGTAGGGCGACAGACACACATTTCCTTTGATTAGCCGATATAGATACACGATTCCTTAACGCGTCACTTAAAATGTGGCCATACATTCCAAGGTTATTTGGAGAAAAGAAATTAGTTCCAATTCCAAACCGTTGACCAGATCCGTGACCCGTTGATCTTGTAGATTTGTTTCAAAAATTGTTGTATAATATTTTACAAATCTGAAAGGGACACTTGAAATATGTACCTCAAACCGAAACCACGCCCCTCGACTTGCTCATGTTGTCTTTCGCATTTCCATTTCACTTCATTGAAGATGAGCCCCTCTGAAATTCCGGGCATTTCATCTCCAACTTCATCACACTCATTGATCTCTCCAAGACATCGGATGAGAATGTTCATGGATGCATGGATTTGGAACGGAATGATGACGAGACGAGAACTCCCATGTAGTTCAACCCTTCATTCTCTCTCGGATTGTGTCATTTTGCAAACGAGTCGGGGAAGTCCTTATCTTCCCTGGAATTTACCGGATTCTTCTCTCAACTCTCATCGTCATCTGTCTCGTTTCATTTCATTTCATTTTAACATTTCCCTCTTTGCTTCGTCTTCATTTCTATCATGAACATTCTCCAAGACGAGCAAGCATTTTATAGAGTGAAGAAACTAAAATGGCGAAGTGGCATGGCGCCGACCGATGGAATTTCGCAAGTTTCGGACGATTTCATTCCTTTCAACCGAGATTTTTCCCGGGTTTATAATTAACTACAAAGTAGTCGTACTTGAAATGGGAGGTTGGGCCATTAAATATATTTGTGGTCTTGAGCGTGTTGCCTTTTTGCCAAATGCTCATAAACCCATGAAATGTTTCACAGGTGTTTTGCAAATTCGGGACTATTGTGTACTTGCATAGCTCGTGAATGGTAAAGACCCGTCGTTAACATTGTTGCAAAAACCATGAATTTTTCCAGGCTGTTCAAACGGAGGAAGTAGCAGTACAAACATTTCCCATCGGCTTAAGTTTAACAATACATGTTATGACCAACCACCAGCCCAACCTAATATTTAAACACGGCGGAGCTTTTTTTTACGAGCCTCAGAAATAATGAAGCAAGTGCGAAATGTTTTGCAAAATAGTTGCCAAGGAATGGAAGAGGGCGGGGGTTGGATGCGTGCTGTTTTCAAGTTATGGTTTTCATTGTAATTTGTTTAGTTCATTTTAATTACCTTTTCCCGACTTAAATTCACATCTCTGCCGCTACAGAACTGAGAAAATGTTATTACTTTGTACAATATTATGACTCCACAACAGCAACTTTATGTTTTCCATGCCCTCTTTTAGCTGTTGCTCTGACTGAAAGGTGGAAGGGGGAGATTTTATGAAGGAATGGTCGTAAAACTACTGGCGGGTTAATCCGTATGGAGTGTCGAAAGTATCAGGTGATGGAGACTTTGTTCATTCCCGCACGGGACAACGTTTACTCGTAAAATGGAAAATAATCGTAAACCATTTCCAACATAACTAGCAATTGGGAAGCTCATATTTTATGGGACCGACAAAATACGCCAATTTCCATTTGCAAATATTTAACGTGGGGTGTTGAGTCGAAAGGAGGAAGTCAGTTTAATTGCTTTTGAGTTGTAGTAAGTACATTGGGAGGGATTCTTCAAAGGAAATTTGTCTCAAAATGAGAGTAAGGATTTTCACAAATTGTTATTGCCAAATTCTCAATAAGGCATGATGCTTGCTTACTTTTTGCAACGCTCCCGCACCACCGCAATAATATTTATGTGTTTTTCCTCAATGAGTGCCAGTAAATTAGGGGGCAGAGGATTTGCGGGTGCCTAAGCAGGTGGCGAAGTGTTTAAGAGAAGGTGAGAACGATTAGAAAAGGTCAGGAGAGACATTTTACAAGAAATAAATTGTTGGGCAAGAGAAAAAAAGTGAAGGAAGTGAAGTAAAACGACATTCAACTGATGGATGATCTTGCGGAGTCTGTAGGCTGTAATTTAACTAAACTAGTTTTTTGTCTTCACCGCACCAAGTATACTTGTTTCGGCTTGTAAATGTGTATTGATTGTACCTGTACTTGATTGGATCCCATAAAACATGAACGAGCGGTCGATCTCCTTTGACCAAGTGCAAGAATAAAAATATTCGCGAATTTTACTGGCCCTTTGGCAGGTTAAAATCCAATAATCCTTTAATCCTTTAATCCTTGATGTAGTACCTGTTATACATTTTTCCCAATGAGTATCTGTACTGTTCAGCAAAGACGGAAAATCAAAATTGGAATTATGGCACATCTAGTACCGATATTAACGTTGCTTGTTGGTGAAAACACGCATGTTTTTTACCAGAAATCCCCCAACTGTAACACTATCTTATTGGAGAATTGTCAAAAATTTTATTCTTTCTTTAAGATTTCTTTAAGATTATTTTATATTTTAATTTATGATTAACTTTAGTTTCTGTTTTCGGTAAAGTCCATGTTAAATGTCTTTGAATCACATTCCAAGGAATACCCCCTTGTAACAAATAACTTGGAAAGGAAAAACAATAAATTTAGACGGCGTGACTCGCTCTGGAGGCGTTGCACTCCGTCATCAGTTACAATTTTCGATCGACTTCGATCGCGTCGGCGGCTCCTTTCTCAATCGCACCTCGTCTCTTCGTCTTTCACCTTCTGGGACGGAAGGATTCTCGATCCCTTCCCTTTGCAGCTTCCTTAACAGATTGCTCCGTTGTTCCACGCCCACTTAGCCCTTTCCAGCTTAACTCAATTAGGGTTTTGTGTGATGCACCCACTCTGTGCTTTATCCCGTAGGGTACGGCTCACGTTCAATTGTCAAAAGGATTTTTTTTTTATTTACGGACATTGTAATTGGTTTGAAAAAAAAATTATAAATGGAGGGTTTGTGCAGGTGAGGAAATGAGATTTCGAAAAAAGATGAACGACGTTACGTTGTGTAGTAACGTCCTGTTAATGGAAAAACATTGATTTCAACTCCGCATTGTTGTGGATACCCGGTTTCGGTTCGGTAGGATTACTCAGCTTTTCTCTCCCCTCTTGTCTCAATGTGTGCACGGTCTGCTCCTATTTTTCGGTGCGGTTTTCCCCTGCCGGGATTGGAACGAATTTAGCCCTTGTGGTTTAATGCAATATCTCCGTGCATGCGTGCACACGTAGTAGTTAAAATCTCCCCTCGATCGAGTGTAAGGAAACCCGGGTAAATCTGGAGCCAGTCAAAAGCTAATACAAATATTTTTTTGACTTGAATAGGGATCCAATTGACTCCATGCTGCCATTGGAACATCACTTTCTCCGAACAGCCGCCGCCACACCCCTCCGACTTTTTTCCGAATTCGCGGATATGGACAATAACAATTTTCTAAATTCTGTGGAAAAGGCTCGGATTTTACATCAACAATGGCTTTCTCGTGGCGGTGGTCCAGGAGGACCTGGATTTCCATCCTCATCGGATTCACCAGGAGGAGCAGGAGGGGCGGGTTCTCCACCTTTACATCATCTTTTGGCGGCCGCCTCTGCTGGTGGCTCCCTCCCGCCACTCCCACAAATGTACACATTGAATCCAAATCGTGGCTCTCCGTCACCCCTTCCTCTTCCTGCCCACCTCTGGTCACAATGGACAGCTTTGTCTCAGCTCCCACCCGGATTTCTTGGACCGTCTCACTATCAATTCCAACAACAATTGGCCCAAGCTCAACAACAGGCCCAAGCACAGGCAAATAACAACAATGGGGGAAGATCTCTTAGGTACAGTCCATACCAGCCATCCATGCCAATGGGCAATTCAAAAGCATCATCCACGTCACCAAATGCTGGCTCCATGCCACCATTAATTAGTGAAGGAATGAACACAAGTCGCTCGTAAATAATTATTGTAGATGGATTTTTAGTCAGTTTAATGAATGATAAGAATTTTAATCATTTGACACATGATAGACTACCTCCAAAATCTTACCAGTCATTCGTTTTGTTTATTTTTGTCAGAATTTAATATATTAGACCATGAGTTGATTTGAGTAAAATTTGACTGTTGGCTTGATAAGGCCATGGTTTTTGATCCCTTGCATGAAAACAATCTGAGAATAGACTAGACTAGCTGAGTAGCATTTAATCATTGTAAATATAGATACCGCGCATGTGTGGATTGTACATGCGCCATTTACCGTTACTTTGCCCAGTATTACTGATTTGCTCCTAATAACTTCGTGATTGTAAATGTGTTGCTGCACCACATCCATGTATAGTGTTAATCTGGATAATGTGGCTTGCTGTTGCAGCGTAATGTAGATATTGGAAGCATTTAGTTGATTATTCGGTTTGTTCCTACTATTTAGCATTAGCATTGAAGAGCTTCCACGCATGTGCATGCACTGTATATTCTTAGTCATGTATAACAAAATCTAGCGGTTATATATTCTGCCACGACCCAACTGCAACATACGAGTTAATCTGGATTACCAAAATGTGTTTACTATAATGTAAAGGTAAAGTATCTTAAAATGTACACCTAAATACATCATTAGTTAATTGTTGGTAATAGCTGTCCTGCGCGGATCATGCCAGGGACGTGGGCGTGTTGCGTCATGTGATTGTTTTAAGAATATTGTACAATGCTGAAGTGTAATGTTGTTGATGTCCGTACAACTGATAGCTATTTAAAAGTGTATTTGTAAACTTATGAAAAATACTGTTCAGTTCCCGTATTAATCCAAGGAAAATGAGAAAATAAAACAAGAATTAAAAACACCCATAACACACTTGAGCATGCGCATTTATTTTGATAGGCCTTCCGAACTGACTGACCGAAGTGGATTAGGATTACACTACCACAAAAACCCGCGCATGGTTTGATGCCCTTTGCTACGTGTCCGATTACGAGTGTTTGTGGTGTATTTAGTTTAGTTGTGGCCCGCCCTACAATACAAATCTGTTGTCATCTTGAGGCATTTTTTGGATGGGTAAAGGGTCTGTTCTCCAATGTCAACTGCCTTGTTGGACCTGTCAACCTACATCAGAGAAGAACAAGAGTTAAGGAACAAGGATCCGCCGTCCAGATGACATGACTCGTATCCATTCCTTTTACAAAGGTCGACATGCCCCACTCATTCATAAAAGGTATTTCATCTCTGAAATTCCTCAAATTCCTTGATCCCGAATTCCTGAGCTGTCAGAACCTTAAAACAGGCAATTACATTATTTAATTGGGCATAAATTCCAAAATTACGTGCTGAAATGAGAGTTGTGTTTTAATTTCCATCATAATTTTGAAAAACATATTTTAATCTTGAAATAAATAATGCTTCAAGAATAACCCAAAACTTATGCTTAAAAAACTGGTAGCCAGAGCTGTGAATATTTTAAATTCGTTTCTCAAGGTTTATCCCTTAAGCCTAATTCGTTGAATTCATTAAGTTTGCCGGTGTTCCCACTTCCCGTCCGGTTCCTCAGTTTGAGCCCATGCCTCATCCACACATTTTAATGAGACAAGGCGTAATAAAGTATCCTGTACTCCCTGTTCAAGCTTTTTGAGGTGTTAGTAATAGGTTGACCAGCCCTTAAGGAAAAGTGTTAAGCTTTGAAGCTTACAAGACACTCCTATGATCTCATAGGACTTTAGCCAAAGGGCAAAACATCAATAAGTTGGCATTTCCAGGAGATGCGTCGGACGACTTGGGAGTAGTAATTTCTGTTGTCTCGACTTAATGCGTTGAAATGACCACCTAGCAACAAATTAACTACTCTCGTAGCCAACTGGCGATGAAACAGACTTGAAAAGGAGCCGCAGTCCATTACAATATCGTGTACTGAAGCGTAACATCGGGGCCACGGAAAACTCAAATGATAAAAAAAAAGAGTTGAGTTTGTTCCGAGTCCCACCGCACCGCACCCGCAAATGTGATGAGGAAAAAACAACTTTGTCTGGTGGTCCAACCCCAAATTTGAGAACTGAATGTATGGAGGAGGTTTAGGGATCTATATAAATTCGTGCCTTGCATATGCCTATATATTGCTTATAGTTCATGAAACCTTTTCTGGAATTTTGTTGATTTTACTGACTGATTAGTTCCCCCTTTGATTCGAAATACTTTCCGGCGGTAATTGTATTTGAAATGAGCCGTGATGAGGGCAATATTTGTATTAATTGGTTTGTGTTACAACTGGGTTCAGGATGGTTTACCTTTGGAGAGATGAAATGATTGATAACCCACTTAAATTTCAAATCTGGAACTTATTATTTCCGGAAGTCAAAATAATTAGCTTTGAAATTGCCAGGTTTAGTTTGGATTTAACTCCTTTTTTATATTGAAATTGACTGGGTCAAACTAACCATGCATTCGTGTAGTATACACTCATATTTAAAGTACCTCACGAATATCCCACCCCTCCGCAAATCTTAAACAAAACATGTAATTACATTATTGATAGGGGTGATAATGCACTTAACACCTTGAGGTGAATCACAATCATCATCACTGCAAATCCAAGCCCTCACAATCTTGCAAATTCAAGTGTACGCACGTCGCACGTACATCAACTTCACTTGCCATCATTTGTAAAATTCGGTTTCGCGTTTCGCCTCATTTCTAACTCACCCGAAGCAAAAATCTGTCCCACGCGAATTTAAAACTCAACAAATCAACATGAAAAGCGCTTCCAGGCTTCAAAATAAAATCATTACGAATACTTCGAACAATTCTTCGGCGCCAAGTCCCAATTGCATTGCATGTTTCTACGAACGGACGGATGGAGCGTGGCCCTCCCAAAGGTCAAACATTTTTCGTGCACGCTTTACGTGATTGTGCGAAGTATTAAAGGTTCCTTTCCAAAAGCCAAAGGCAAATGGGATCCAGTTTATGAGCTCATTTCATTTCCACTCCGGACGGCGTCTACATTCACCTGTAATCATGGAACAATGAGCGGTTGGATGTCGGAATCATCAAAACGGGTTCAAAACATTGCGTACCCACACACTCACACTCCCTTGGAATTACAATTCCAAAGACAACCATTCAATTTACACCTCGCATCAAATCACATGGTTTAATCTGACGATTATCTTAAAAAATTTGTGAGTCGGTCGGCCGGCCAGCCGTCCACACTAACATTAACCAGTTTGCAACTTGCAAAGACCACAAAAATCCAACTTTACAATTAAGAAAAAGGAAATTTCAAGGCCCTTCCACCCACAGTTCGGTCATTCTAAATGTAATTAAAATTAAAGGAAAGGGTAGTTGGTTGGTCTGGGTCTAATTGATCTTGAAATGGCATTGGCTTGCCACTGCAACTAACTGCCACGCATGGCGAATCTTGCATCCGTTTGTAATTAAGAGCCAGGAGCTAACTCCTCCGGACGGACAAAACTTTTTATTTGAAAAACTCTGACATTTTCACGACGTTAAAACCTTTCAAAAACCCACATGATGTAACATTAAACATGAGAGAATTGCTCAACACTTCCTCTGATCCCTCTCACATTCATTATTCTCTCACTCGTCGTTCCCTTACGTGTGTTTGCTGATGAGTTTTAATTATTTTTCTTCCTAACCCTTCACAGAAGTGAGAAGTGCGGTGTTGATGTTGATGAGGTTTGGGATCCTTCATTTTATTCAGTTTTCTTTTCGGCTGCCGAAATGACGCCTTCCCCCCAGCCCCGCACTCACTTGCAATTACAAAAAGCACCTATTAATGATCCTTTACCAAGAGAAGAAAAAACGGACCAAAACTCAGTTGAAACAATGTCGGCCCGTCAGCGGGCACGGGTAGCGTGCCATCAACTCATAAATCAACATTTACAGGTGTTTCATTTCATTTTCCTTCGGAGCTTAAAAAGTGAGAAAAAGTGGAGGTGCCGTCCCGTCCAAAGTCCTCAAGTCCCAAAGCAAAAGGGTTTGTTGTTTGGCGGAAAGGAAAATGCAATCAGCCAAGATTCTGCAGATTATATTGAATGTTTTGCGTCATATAGGCAGCTAGCTATTTATTGAACCGCCAACGTGTTAAAGTATAAAACCAGCAATTTGCCACACTAAAATCTTCCGTTACATCTACATCAAAGGTCTCAGTAGTAAAATATTCCGAGTGACGGCGGCGACAATGAAATTCATTTGTACAGGGGAAATTACGGTGCGGTCGTCCGGGTCATTAATCGTCGTCGACCTGGCTTCAGTCAGCTACAGTAAAACAAATGCCAATGGTAATAAAATGTGATAAAAAAAAAGTTGACGACGACGAATAGGATACGAATACCAAAATGTGGGAGCTCAATGCTACACAACGCAAAGAAAAAGGTTTAGGACGCCCAGGCCCAGGAAATCCTTCCTAAATTTCTTGATGAGCCCCCTGCTGTGAATTTGATATATGCACCTCAATTTCATATCCGCCTCTTCATCTCGGTCGGAACTCGAGCAAATGTGAATGTAAAATGAAAAAGAGGAAAAACTTTCCTCCGGAAAACCTGAACTAAACGTGATGTTGTAAAAATGTCGAGCTTGGGGAGCTCCCAACCTTTCCTTCCGTCCTCTTTCTGGAAATTAATAACCGAGAGCGAATTTGAAAATAATTATACTGCCAGGTAGTTATTAGCATTCAGGACACAGAAATGTTTAATCTGTGGATGTATCATAATATTTTGAAACAATTAGTACTCGTCGTCCCGTGGTCGACCATTGACTATTGCGGTGAGCCTGCCTAGCTTAAGCTCTGTTATCAGTCAAAAAGTTTGACGAAGGAACTATACACTAATGCTCTGCAAGGACACCATTAAAGCAAACGAATAAAAGAGATGCAGCTGTAATTTAATTTCATTGTTTATTCACCGATTTAGGCATTACTAACTAGAACATTACATTAACTTGGAGTATTTGAGCAAAGTCTATCTGTCAATTAATTACGGTTAGTACAGGAAGTATAAAGTTATAAACGGAAGTATAATAGAACTCTCAAGGCTATGTATATTAATTAATTATATTAATAGCTGCCAATTAAAACAAAACACTCAACGACTTACATAAATATAGTTATAATAGAAAAAAACTTCCTGTTTAACATCTAACAGTTTGCCCTGCGCACTAATCCTAATCCGCCTCAGTAGGATCAGGCTTGGTAACCGTGTAATATATAATAGAGTCTATTTCCCTAGCAAAATCAAAACCTGGCCTGCATTCTGATCCTAGTCGTTGTACTACATTTTCCTTGTCAACTGTACTCCAAAACGATTCCAAGTTACTCAATTCTTTAGGAACAATGACACAATTGGCAATTGAAGGGAAGTTGAACATGAACCTCAATCTCAAACTGTCAAACATAGGTGAGTGAGGGATCAACTCACTTTTCAAACTATTTTTAAATTGCTTGAAAAGTCTGGTGTAGATTTTACAGATCATACGCTTATCATCACTAAGTCGGCGCAATTTCAAGAGCATTATAATGTCAATCTTTATAATTGAAGTCGGAAGCAAATCAGAGTGCACAATGTAAAAGGGCTCTGCACTTCTTATATTAAAATACATCAACTTCGAGCAAGAAGCTAGCCCCACGCAGTCAAAAAGCCACCCGCACAAACTCTCAATAGTTCCATTTCCTATTCTAGTTATCCTTACGAATGGTACCACCGAAACAAAAATGGCAAGTTTTTTCAAGTTGACACAGTTCCCAATTGCAGCTGGTAAGCGTTTTCCAAGAAATTCGTAAAAATTTGACATTTGAACATCAGCCGATTCCAGTGTTCCCCAACCCCAACTGCAGCTCAAATAATACTTTTGGATATAACTAACCTCAAACTCTTCTAAATTTCGACAAGACTTGAGAAGCCACTCTAAATTATTGGGATTTATGGCAGGGTTGTCCAAATGAAGTACCCTGATGCTGGCACCGGTCACATAAATTGTCCTTGGGAGGCGAACTGGGCGTTTGATCAAATTGGTGACATTTAATTTTGAGAATCCAAATTTACTTTTGGCCAGAGAGAGAATAGTAGCATCATTTAATTCGGGTGGTTTATTGAAAACAAGGAAGCTGTTGGAGATTGATTCCCATTCTTTGCAGACACGGCGAGCCGATTTCTTGTCTTCTATTGGAAGGAATTTCAAGATGCGGTGCTTCATCTAGTAAGGAAATTAAAGGATTGAGTTTTTATACATTTTGGAATGAATGAATTAACTACTCACTAACTGGAAAGTCAAATACTTACTTCAAGAGGAAGGCGTGCGAATGGTGCCTCCTGGAACAGTTGCACCTCTAATTGTCTAGCAACCATTCCCCTTGTAACTGGGCCCTGCTTCTCCGGTTCCTCCAGATTTGTGATTAAACTTGTGAGCATTTTGTTGCAGCTCAAGGTCAAGGTCGCCAATCAAAATCTAAAACCTAAAGATATCAAAGGAGTTTATAAATTTAACATCTCCAAACCAAGTGATTTCGGTTGGCAAATATAAAGATAAATCTACCTCCTCAGGTGTTCCAATAATAATAATCCACTGTGACTTGAATGATGATACCTGCAAGCACAAAAAGAAATGTTCAGTCAATGAGATGTAGAAGTGCAGGACAAAATCTTGCAGGAAACATATTTCTGTACCTATTGATATTTTGCGTCGACCTAAACAAATTTAAATAACTTTCTACACACACAGACAGAAATGAATAAGCCCGATGTTAAAATTTGAACTACATGCTCTAAAAAACTCACTCCGTGATTTCATATTTCTTGCGGGAAATCTGGAGTTTATCTATGGACCGATATTTTCATTAAGTTAAAGACGACGGGCCATTGGAAATCACATTACTTGCTTTGCTACATGCATTAGTGCATAGCATTAGCATACAATATTACAATATATTGCGTTTTGCGTTGCGCTTGCTGCTCGATTTTCGTTTCAGCAAAATAATGTAACTAACTTAACTTTACTATATTTGTCACTTGAGCAAGCAAGTATATTGTCTCACATAGCAAAAAAGTACTGAAAAAGGTTTACTTAAAAAAATGTGCATTCTAGAAACTAAAGGAGAAGTAGCTATCCATTTGCTAATTGAATTTTTAAACATCAATTCTGGAATATTAATTTTTAAATTGAACAAAACCAAATAACATAGATTCGAGGGGCCCTCCTCGAAGAAATCCTGCTTCTTGGACATCCGTGTCATTAACAATGGAGTTTTACATCTCTCTGTATCGAATCGATTGAGATTTGCGTGAAATGTTGAAACCACATCTTGTCATGCAATGTAAAGTTGCCGATTTTCAATAAGCAAATGACAGCGCGGGGTTGAACCACATTGTATCTGCATTCTGCATGTAAGGAGAAAAATGAAAACTGCGTAATCCAGCGTAACCCATATCAAAGCATAGGAACAAAACCATACAACTCCTCTGCTAAAGGTCATCAAGTTTTTATTCATCAAAAGGTTTCTTGTTTCTTTTTTCTGATTAAATGAGCATTTTATCATCACATCGCCATCCGCACTACCTGCATTTATGTAATATAGATTAGAGCCAGAGTCAGACCCTCCGTTCGCGTCGGTTTACCAACCGGTCATTAGTGGAAAAGTATTTTATTAAAGTGGAGAAGGCATTATTTTTTTGATAGAGGTGTGCAATTGGAGAACATTGCTGGTGGCTGCCTCTTTGATGGCGATCCTATCAATTCCAGCCCGTGGCCCATGGAAAAGTACGATCCGAGTTATTTCGTCAGCTAAGAACTAGATGTTGAAGATTATTTTGTAGAAGCAAGTGTTATCGCACTTGTAGATTAGTTTCCCATTTCCGACTTGGAGGGCGGGTGGCTACAGTGTACTTGGGTAATAAAATAAATGTACCGAACCGATTTATACACATCCATGCCAATACCAAATGTGGCGATGGCATAGCTCCTCCGGCTTACAGAAAAGGAAAGGGTTACTAATGATTTTCACCTTTTTTACTTGATGATTTGAGGATTAGGTGCTTCGAGGAAGGGGAGAAGTGCATGGCGTGTGAACTTGGAGATAATGCAACATAGCAGCAGGTTTGGGCATTGACGATTTAGTACTGATGAATTATGAGGATTGATAACAAGGGAAGGATGTGGTGGAATATGAACTTTTACACAACATTAAGTGAAATTAGTCAGTCGGTAAAATAAAAGGAAATGATCGTATCGAAACCGGGAATTAAAGTTGGATGAAAAACACACCATATATATGCTGCTATATCTTATATGGTGCATTATAGTATGGAACACTAATGACCAAACTGCATGATGATCAAAATATATGCGACACACTTTCCTTTCCTGCATGATTTATACATCCACTCTATTTCAAATATTTTACACATGGTTGAACAATCCCTTGCAGATTTATATATATTTAATATTACTTTAATATACGAATTGCGGTTTTGTGGGTAAACACAATGAATCAAGCCAAGCAACTTAAAAACTACTACAGACCAATGCAGCACGGCTGAAAGATTGGATTCGAGCGTAGACAAGAGCCTGACGCCAAAGGAGGAATGAGTTATAAGGAAAGGGAGGCGAAGTAGGGATGATTAAGTGATGGTAATTACAACCTTCGTTACACCTCCCAAACTTTTCATGACACCGAAATATCCGGCCGACCGTGTTTACCGTCTGGGTCGGAACTGGATGAAACTGGGGCAGAAGACTGAAACACTACGTGTACTGCCTTTTGCAATTATTTCGGTGGTAATTTTTCATGTCTTTACCGTATCGATTGTTTTACCGAGGAAAAGTAGTCCACCAAAATGTGTTTTCAAAAGATTGTGCACCCCATTTTTCAAGAACATCAACAAACAAAATTGGAACTTGAGCAATGGTAATAGCCGCTCATTTTCAAAATTCAATGGAATTCCGAATTCCCTTAAATTTAATTGTTGTTTTTGCCATAAAATTGCCAATTGGAGTCCAAAATCTTAAGACTTGATTGACACATCGTTTCGGAGACAATTGGCCCTCCATGCGGAATTCGTGTAGGGTCCATACCAGATGACAAAATAAGTGGTCAAACACATTTCAGCGGAAAATACAGCCCAATTCATCATTGTCTATTTAGACCCCGGGTTGAACGGGAACCGAATTGACATCCCCACAGCCCCTCCGTCCCCCCGCAGTGTTATACAGTCTTGGGGAAAGTTTTGGCGATTAAGAGGGCTAAAAGAACTTGTATATCACACAGCTCAATAGACCCTCCGACACTTCTACGCCTTTGTTTACTTCCATCACAAAAAGAGGCAATTCCCCTGCCATGTCCTTTGTCACTCGCGACCGACCCCGCCCACTGAACTCAATAAATAAAAATTTCATTTTCTTTGTGTGACTGCGACTTGTGACTAGTTTAAACAAAGGGAGGAAGTAAGGCTTGAGTTGAAGAATTGAAGAGAGGGGCGTAAATCAAGTGAGGTTTTATGGTTTTGGTGTCGTGTTCTGGAATCTGGAGTATAACCCTTTTTTGTGCATGTCAGCCCTGTGTCAATCCCTGCTGTTCTGTTCTGTTTTGTTCAGGAAGGAAGGAAGCATCCCGGGAATCAGAATGTTGCAATTGGATTGGTCGAAAGAGTGTTGACCTCTTTGAGGAGTTGTGCTATAAATCTTCGTCACTTGTGTCAATTAGCTTCCTGGTTTGGGATAGTGTGCAAGGAATCATGTCAATAGCTTCGAAATTGACACTGACCAAAAAAAAGTGCAAGGTCTGACGTTAACTTATATATTATATTTTAATTACAAAAAGTCAGTTTATTTTGTCGCGATTTCGGTTTAATGGTAGTAATTTTGAAGAAAACATATTTTAAGATATCACAGTTAAGATTTTAAGTGGATCTAAGAAAACCTGAAAATTGCAAAACGATAATTTCCAACTTTTTGCCTAAAAACAAAATTGCTAACTTATAAATGTTTCAAAATTTAAAACTATTAATTACAAAAGGTTTCAAACTCTGTTAAAGCAATACTAACTTTGTCACCAAATGAAATTCATGTAAAAATCCAGGTCTCCCATTTGGTCCGAAGTCAAATGAGCCTTCTCCGTGTTTCTCAAGTGCAGAAGGGCCCTTCTGTTGAGCCTCAATGAGGCATAGCGACCACCCACTCCAAAAGTCACAACTTACCATTGCCCACCTACAAAGGTCTTGGAGGGATATTCAGTGGACAGTTATTACTTATTGCCGTGCAATACTGGAGTCATAGTCATAAACTCGAGGGCTGGGAAAGTAACAACGTGTTTGTAAGTACTTATTGTCAAGGCCTGGGCTCCATTGTACTCACCCGTGATTTTTCACACAACATTTTGACAGGGGAAAACGATTTAAAGCAACTTGAAGCTTCGCACTTCTCCGAACCCCGCAGTTTAAGTTGTCGAAGTGAAAAATCATTCCGTCGATCACGATGCATTATCATTCCAGCAAATGAGGTGACCTCCCCAACCAACATGTACTTATATTCACACAGCACATGTGTGTGTGATGGATTGGACTCCTGGGAATCACCTGGTCATCGACATCTCTCAAAATACTGTATTTACATCTTGAAATCTATGGGTTTAAATGAAAAATTATCCGCAATTCTCGGAATTTTCTCACGTTTGTTTGCAGTTAATGGTTATTAATGATTTTTTGGATGCCGTTAGCCACAATTGTAAGAATATTGTCGGAAAGTCAGAAATTTTGGGCTGCTTGCTTGCTTTGAGTGCATTTTCAAATTTTCTGCAGCCCTTTTCCCCAGTTAAACTGCGGAACGGTATCTTGAAATATTACTGCTAATTGTAATTTATCAACCAGTTTATTTTTATAATATAGGTTTCAATATTATAACCGTGTGTTTCACATGCAACATCAACTTTTAACCGCGTCAACATTCAGAATTTAAAACCTGGTGTCGTACTCGTACGTACTTATTTTAAGAGCAATGGTCCCCTTTTCCGGTGTACGAGAGCCCTTCGTTTATCGATCCCCGTCGCTGGTGGATAGCATGACTTCCTTAATGATCTCGTGTCAATCTGCTTCTCTCAAATTATTATGGGAGGTAATGCACTGAAGGGTATGGCATTCACCGGCTTCCGCTTTCAACTAATGATTTCCCGCCTCGCCACTTCTAACTTGGGGTTAGCCACCCTTCAATCATTTCAAAAATCTAATGCTCTCCCGGTCCAATCCTACAAATGAACTTTTGTACATGTTCTCAAATGGTTGACGACAAATGGGACGATTTGTTATACTGTTAATTGTACTATTTACACAAAATTAACAACCTCTGTTTTTTTTATATATTTAATAATTTTGAGAATCTGATTAAACCTTTTGGATAAGCTCGTTCATTTCCCTAGACAAAAAAAGGAATCTTGTGAATTTCGGAAAGGGCATCATCGGGATTGAAGGCTACCATATTTTTATTGCTCATCCGGTTCCATTGACATCTAAATTCCTCTACAGTTTTTTCATTGAAGTCCAGTTTTCTGAGCCCAAGTTTTGTAACCCATAATATCTACTTGGTAGATTAAATTAAAACGTCCCATATCTTGGGGAAGCTGCTCTAACAATCGACATTTAATTAAATTCGCGCATTAGGGTAATTTTGAAACCGGTTAAAGGTCTAAAAACGCGTAGATTTTAACAAATCTTGTTCACTGCAAACTAACTTGCACCTATTGATTTCACCAGGTCACCCTCGTAATTTGGTTTAATATTTTTTTAAAAATTTGAAATCACATTTAGTTTTAGATAATTTGCCGTTGTAAATCACATAAACAAAACAAAAAAATATACAAAGCACAAAATATTTCCACAAATTCCAAAACCACTGCTGCCATGTACATGTAAGTGTGGAAGATGGATATCTCAAAAGAGGTTTAGCATTCGTCTTAGTCACCGTTAAAAATGAAAATGAATTCCAAATGAGACAAACGCCGTGAGAGTTCTTGAACAAAAGGAAAGTTCTTAATCAGCCGAAAATTAAGTACTCCACGCACGAATGGGATAGAAGTGTGTTCGGTGATATTAGAAGGGTATTTAATTAATTTCAAGCGGAGTTGACTTCATGATAGTCGAGCTTGATGACTGGAATCATATTTCACAGTGGAAATGAGAAACTTGGGAACTAATAGTCATCTCATCTCATAACCTGCCTTTATGCAATTCTAGAGCGCATAGCCCAACCAATGACGCGGACAGGGTAGTTATAAATCACACAACTCCGAAAAAAGCCCAAAAGGAATAAAAAAACTTCTCCCCACGTGACAAGGGAGCATTTCTCAAAACCAACTTTAGCTTTCAACCTTTGGATCAAGTGACATTTGAACAAATTTTTCACTCCATCTACCCCAGAATGATATTCATCTTGACTCGGGTCTTAAGGGTCAGCCTTGATTCAGACGCCGACAGCACATATTTTCCTTTTCTTCAGTTTTCTTCTGTTTTAAAGAAACCCGAACAGATTAGTAAGTGGGGTATTTGGGTCTTAACCTTTCTTGTGTTTTAAGTATAAAAAACACCGACCTTATTTTTTTCCTCTTCGGGAAATAAATTGGTTTACCCTCAACTCAAACTTTACCTTTGATTAGATCCACTCCACATGGGACTCGATCGAGACAGGAATTAGTAATCTTATTGCGAAGCATAGTGTGGTATTTTTGTATTTTCTTTCAATACTAAATCAAATGCTGTTTAATTACAATCATGTAAAGAAGAAATAGCAATGGTTTGGATATGCCATCTGGTAAAAACAAGAGGAATTAGCTTGAAAAAACAAGCGGTTTAAGCGTGCGTCCAGTCCTTTTTTTTATAAGCCGGCTGACGGTCAAGTTATAAAACAATCAGAGCAAGGCAAGTTTCAAGCTTAAAACTTTTATTGCTTCAAAGTGACATTGACATTTGTCTGACAACTGGAATGCTTTGCGCAGGCGCAATGCGGTGACATGGAATGCTTGGTTTCGAAAAAAATATTCCATTTGCAGCTGAAATGAGAATTTTTGGAATTCCTTCGTGCGCATGCGCATGACGGACAGATTGAACTCCTTAGTTTTTTTGTGTGTGGTATTTTCGTATTTTCTTTCAATACTAAATCAAATGCTGTTTAATTACAATCATGTAAAGAAGAAATAGCAATGGTTTGGATATGCCATCTGGTGAAAACAAGAGGAATTAGCTTGAAAAAACAAGCGGTTTAAGCGTGCGTCCAGTCCTTTTTTTATAAGCCGGCTGACGGTCAAGTTATAAAACAATCAGAGCAAGCCTAGTTTCAAACTTAAAACTTTTATTGCTTCAAAGTGACATTGACATTTGTCTGACAACTGGAATGCTTTGCGCAGGCGCAATGCGGTGCCATGGAATGCTTGGTTTCGAAAAAAATATTCCATTTGCAGCTGAAATGAGAATTTTTGGAATTCCTTCGTGCGCATGCGCATGACGGACAGATTGAACTCCTTAGTTTTTTTTGCATATTAATTTAACATTCATATGTGTATACACATTTAGGATTCCATCGTACTAACCAAAAAAAGCAACAAAATTTTGAAATCATTGCACAGTTTGGATTTTCCTTTGGAATTTTAATATCAAAAACTTACAAAACAAGGTGTGGCAACCCAAGTGGCCCAGCAGGGACTCCACCAAAATTCTGACACTAAGTGACCAAACAATGAACGGATGCGTACGTTGTATGCACATAATGCCTGGGGTGCGCCTATGATCACAACATGGAATTAATAGTTTGAAGAATAGCAGTGCTTGGATTTAAGCTTCGGTGAAGTGTCAGTGTGTCAACTGGATTGTGTGACAATTTGTTGTGGATCCCTTCCATATAAATAATGTCCAGGAACCATTCTTCATTTCCTCTTCATTCTCCTCAAATGTGGAAGCTCACGTCTCCCTTTCTTCCTGAGTTTTAACAATCTCAACAATGGGCTTTCAACTAGGATTTAATTCATCGCATTAACAAAGTTGTAACAAAAAGAGGTGTGTCATTTGTTTAAGCTTTTTGGCCAATTTTTATTAAAGCTTAAAAAGTTTGCACGATTTCTTTTAAAAATTCATATTTTTCAAACCAATTCAACTTTTATTATTTAAAACGATTTCTATAAAATACCCCATCAAATTGACCAAATCAAGGAATCACCACCACCATTACATCCGGGCGAGACACAAAATAAATGGGTCTCGAGTTATTTGACTTAGGATCTTGAAACTGATTCAATTTTTTCCAAATTGTAAACAATTGATTACACGCCGACAACTCGTTCTTAGCAGCTATGAATTAACTAGCTTTGAAATTATTTCAGCAAGAGTGAAATGATATACAAATATGTAATAAATAGACAATAAACAAGAATAAATATACCAATGTACAAATTATATGACAAATATGTGTCGAAATTTCATTTAAAATTCACGTGGATTTCAAAGAAACTCAAAATTATTACAAAATTGACTTGTAATCAAGCCTAAATGTCGTTGCTTTCGTTTGCACAGAGCCATTACACATCATCCATGTAGTTCTAGATCTAGTGAAAGAAAAACTAAATCAACTTACTTCGACTGCTTACTTGATAAACTCAACTGTCGAAGAGAAATTTACAACCAAAGAAGTACTACTGAGCTTCTTCATTGCAGTACATGTGAAAAAAAGTTTCCACCTGGTTGGAATCGAACTCGTGCCCAAGGTCAAACGACCAAAAATTTTGGGCTTGACCCTTGTAAATCTACCCTAGGTACAGCTATCCGGGGACGCGCTGCAGTCTCCGCCACACTGTGGCGATATCTGCTAGTGCAATGCGCGCTGAGCTCATGCCCACATGGTATAACCGTAGAACGGTTATACCACTGAGCTCCCAAGCCACTCCACTGGTCCTGGGGTGAATCCCCATACTTAAAGTAAGCTGGCATTCTTACCATTGAGAAACCTTCCTGCCTTACTATCTCAAGAACCATTGAGTGCAAGAGCACGGCAAGCACGTCGTTTGGAAGCTTAGTAGCTCCTGGTAAACAATTACATTAATTAATAGATTTCCTTTTCATTATCCTCACATGTGGAAGCTCACGTCTCCTTTTCTTCCTGGATTATAACAATCTCTGCAATGGGCTTTCAACTAGGATTTAATTCATCGCATTAACAAAGTTGTAACAAAAAGAGGTGTGTCATTTGTTTATTCCTTTTGGCAAATTTCTATTATTATTAAAAAGTTTGCAAGATTTCTTTACAAAATTCATTCATATTTTACAAACTAATTCAACTTTTATTAATTAAAACGGCAATGATTTCTATAAAATACCCCCACCAAAATTGACCAAATATCACAAACAAAACGTGAGGGCTCGGCTGACTTGAACAAAATGCCTCGCGTAAAAAAGTCGAAGCTAAGCGTGCATTCCCTAATCTGGAGATGAGTACAAAAAAAAACGTGGACGGTTGTTGGGTTCGCCAGACTGTGAGATGAATTGTGTGTGACGGACACTCATTTGTTAGTGGCAGGAATCGTCAGGAGTTAAGGTGGGTGGTATGAGTGACCTCATGCTGTGACCACCTCACCTTTGACCCCTTACCCCTTACAAGCTTACTACTCCAACAAAACATTTCCCCCAGCATTCATTTAAATCCACATTATTTATTATTTACTATACAATTAGGTATGATACGGGGAAGAACTACTGCTGCTGCTGTTGACTCGATTCTCCTTTTCTCAACCCGTCCGTCCGTCAGCGTCAAATCCACATCCTCGGGATATTTATTTATGTACCCCATCTCAAAACTTTACCTGTCCACAAAACCACATAAATAATGTCTACAAAATACAACAATGAGTTTTACCCGCCAAATATTTATATAGGAACATGTGTCCGACATTCAACAGCCTCACAATGACAGAACTTTGGATTTTCCCATCCATGCAGTGCAATGTGATACGTATTAATTTATGCGGAGTAAATTTCTCAGAAATCAAGGATGATTGATTCACCTCGTAAATGTTTTAATGTGCTAATCTACGGAATTTGATTCCGAATTACATTTTGTAAATAAATGGCCACATGAGGCGTAAGAGTCATGTTTAGTAATTCCAATGAGAAAAACTCAATTAATAATCAGATCATGGATCCGGTAGTCACTATGTGGTTAATCTTCAAGTCAGTAGCGCGGAACCATTTACCCCATGGAAGAATTTTGTGTCAAAAATTTTAAGTGACAGCCCATTCATTTTCCCGGGAGGAAGAACCAATTAATCCGCATCCTTCAGCCCAGCCGGAGTCTTGCCTAGAATTCAATCCAGTTTTGATTCCCGGAGTGTCTTGGGCTGGTCACAGTTTACAAGACATTAAGCACTTGTCGGGATGGATGGATGCAGGTCAATTAAATTATAGAGCTGCTCCTTTAAGTAATTCAATCATGACATCCACATGGACGGAGGAGTCAATCATCCCCCGTCTCATCAATCCTAATCAATCATTTTAAATTTGTTGGACGGATCTGGACGTACGTACGTACATTTTTGACGGGGCCGGGTTAGTAAAATAAGTACTGTAGTACCCTTCGTGATAAAGTGGCCCAGATATCACATTTTCCGTATTTTTTATTGTTGTATTTGCTATTTGTGCTTCAATTTGCTTTGCGCATGCGCAAACAGATGTCGTGCGCTACGTGTAGTTACAAGACGTTTAATTTTACGCATCCATCTCCATATTCCATACATGGAATTCCTAAATAATAAGATTTTTGATTTACATTGTGTGCCACATCGGAAGCTCTTACACAACAATTGTCATTCTTTTGCATTGTCAGTCTTGGATCCTGTCAGTAAAGGCGTTCATTGTTAGGAACTTTGAGATGGGATTCATACATAATACATTACATAAGGAAATGCTGGGCTACTTCCACGACTGACTGACTACTGCCAGCACCCTCATTCCGTTCCTGTACGTTACGTGGCATTGGGAGGGAGTGAAAGAATTGGGAGGGGCTACCCGCTGTGCAACGTATGCATTACGGATCCCAGCGAAGCTAATTGTGTCTATTGGAGCACAGTGGTGGTCTTCGCACTTCGGACTCGACATGAATGACTGGATTTCTCAAAACATGTCTTAGATTTAGAAACGCTTAACAAGGTCCATGTGTTCGAAGAAGGAATCCTTCTCTTTGCTGTACAATGCATCCTACAAAATACAAATACATTGGCTCATCCTTACTCAAATCCTCAATGATGCTGGCTGGTGTCTTAAAGAAAACGGGGATTTTAATTTCAAATTAAATGTTATTTGGTTATAGTAATTTTAATAATAAACTTTATCGTGTATTATCAAGTATATATTTTTGATGCATCAGGCTAGATTTGTACACCTAACCATGTAATGGAAAACATTTGTAAGTTGATATTAAGTGGTAACATTACATATACATATATACAATATGTAAATTTAATAATTGCACAAAAATTCCTCAACTTGAAAAAGCCCCAGAAGCGTGAGAAGCAACATGCATCGGATTTTGAAATTAAGTGCTTTCTGGTAGGTTCGATAAATCATTTTGGCAGGGATTCCCCCCGCAGCAGCAGCAGGAGAAAAACTGAAGGAAGGAAATCCCATCCGCACCTCCACAAATCTAACCGGAAACTAATTTCTGATGAAACTGACGGCGGCCTGGCCTACCTACCACGACCACAAGTCCACAACCTCCCATATCATTAATTTATAATTACTAATTTTGCATCTTGAAGTGTGTGGTCCGTTTTAATAACCTGTTTGGTGAATTAGGAGCAAGGGAGCTCAGCTTATAGCTGGCGATAGATAAAATCTTGATTTCAAATCTAAGAAATTACTTTACGCCGCTGTCGCCCAGGAATGAAAGACATTTTGATGAAATCCTCACTACCCGCCCATTTCTTGTGTTCCCGGCCGTTGCGGTCTTCACCCGCCACCCAATCCCTTTCCTGTCATCATCATGAAAAAATATTCATTGTTAATTAATACACCGCCCCGTACCACCGCACCGAGAGAATTTCTCCTCGAAGGGTCTGCGCCTGCGCACATTTTACCTTCCTAATAAATGGGAGTATTTGGAAGGACGACGCGACGGGGTGATCGTTCCGTGAGAAGATGAGGAAATTACAGGGCTTCCAAAATATATCGAAACACGCCTTTATTCACATAATTCATCAGCTCGACTTTCTCACATTTAGCCATTAGCCATGGTTCCTACATGAGATGAACTAACCTACAAGTACATCCATAACCATGCCATGCATTAGAAATGCCCTATACCCTTGATATATGTGTGGCGAAAAATTAAGTTTTGGTTGCACCCAATGCGCTGTGATGTGTGAAATCAGACAAATTACGTTACGTTTGTAATTTGTGGATCTGCAAATCGCAATGCTTTGTCTTTGTAAATTTAATAATGTTCTTTGGTTCTTTTTAATAATGCGACATAACTCAAACATCAAATCAGGTTAATGAATGACAAGTTTGCAATCATGGGAATTCATCAAGGTGAATTGAGCCGTGTAATCCCGCGCTGCGTTGATGGACTCAACCTCACACGTTGACCTGTGAAAATGTCGGTTACATGCTGACAATAACTCACGTAGATAAGATAGGAATCACCACCACCATTACATCCGGGCGAGAAACAAATTTTTAATGATTTACAAAAAAATAATGAAGCTGTTTTTCCAAGGAAAGGTGTGTACAGCAGATGTATTTCACTCAGCATTTTGCATTTTTTTAGTCACATTTCCTTTCAAGTCGGTTTGAATGCAAATATAAATTGCATCACACAAATACTAAAGTCGAAGGTGTGAACGTCTGTTGTGTCACCATTATTACAAGAAGTGAAGATTTGGATGGAATTGAACTAAATGGGTCTCAAGTTGTTTGACTAGTTAGAATTTTGAAACTGATTCAATTTCTTCCAAATTGTAAACAATTCTCAGATTACATGCCTACAACTCGTTCTTAGCTATGAATTACCTAGTTTTGAAATTATTTCAGCACGAGTGAAATGAATTACAAATATGGAATAAATTAACAATAAACAAGAATAAATATAGAAGTTTCCAAATTATATGACAAATATGTGTCGAAATTTCATTTAAAATTCACTTGGATTTCGAAATAACTCAAATTTATTACAAAATCGACTTGTACAGAATCAAGCCTGAATGTCGTTGTTTTCACTGCACAGAACCATTACACATCATCCATGTAGTTCTAGTAAAAAGAACTAAATCAATTTATTTCCGACTGCTCACTTGACAAACTAAACTGGTCAAAAGAAATTTACAACCAAAAAAGTACTACAGAGCTTCTTCATTGCAGTACAGGTGAAAAAAAAATTTCCACCTGGTTAGTATCAAACTCGTGCCCAAGGTCAAACGACCAAAAATTTTGAGCTTGACCCCTTTAAATCTACTCTTGGTAGCTATCCGGGGACGCGCTGCAGTCTCCGCCACACTGTGGCGGTATCTGCAATGTAAGTAGAAGGCGCGCTGAGCTCATGCCCACATGGTATAACCGTAGAACGGTTATACCACTGAGCTCCCAAGCCACTCCACTGGTCCTGGGGTGAATCCCCATACTTAAAGTAAGCTGGCATTCTTACCATTGAGAACCCTTCCCTTCCATATGACAACAAATATACACACAATGATTTATTTAATTCCCAGAATAAACTAGAAATGGCGTCCGAGACGCCAAATACATAAATAGTTTGCACGTAAAATTATTTACCAATAAAATTTGGATTATATTTTGCTCAAACGTAACGTAAAATGTTTTTGTATCTCTTGATCATGGACGCAAAAGACTTTGATCATTCAGACGCTTGGCACGGAATCACCTTTGAAAATGACAATGTATAATTACTCGTAATTAAAATCCAGGGTAATTAATAACGAGGGGAGTCCACGTCAAATTCCAGCCTGAGATTAATTGTCGAATTTTAATTGAATTTAATTAATTTCAAGCAATCCATCTAATTATCCGCTTTCTTGCATTTTTCAATGCAAAACAGGGAAACCGGTCAGGCCGTGCGGTGCACTGCACATGCATTGCAATATGCGTAGCTGGGTTTTGTCTGTGCATGCGTCTGCGCCGACATGGAAGTGTATGTAGCATTTACTTTGGTAAGAGACAGCGAGCGCAGTGGAAAAAGTTGATTGAATTAATCCATAATTAAAGTTGTTAATTAGACATTTGCATAATGGACCTCCCTGGATGTTGGCTGCTCTTTTCGATGGACGGATGTGGTGATAGGGCCCATCTTCTTATTTTCTCATCAACCTTGTACTACCTGATGAAAAGATGCAGGAAAGATGATGGACCCTGGCCAAGTCCAAACAATTTGGTTATACAGATTCACAGAAGAAACGCTGAATGCTGACGATTTTTTACAATGATGATTCAAACGAAATTTTTTTTATCAACAAGGTAGGTGGGTGTGAATAAATCTCACCCAGTGTAATTATGTTCGACATTGACATGTTACCAATCAAGCTCGTGACAATAAGTTTACTTGATTCCCTCAGGAATTGCATGTTACATGCCACTACTACTACTACTACTACTACTATTCTACATTGAAGGTGTTGGTGGTCGTCGTGTCACCTTGTACAACTTGTACTGTACTTCTTCGTGAAGGGATTTGCATATAATGGGCAGGCAAGATTTTCAGAATTCTGATTCAATAGAAAAAACTGGCGCACAATATAGCATAGCGTGTGTTGTGTATTCGTAAAAAATCAATTCAGATTTTGTGAACTTTTTGTAAACCTGCTTATTTGCTACAACAAAATCGTATTTGTAATGCAAATATATATGTACATTTGCAGTTTTACTGTACAAGCACACGCGCAGCATTTTTTAAAAAAAATTTACATTGCAGAGGTTTAAATTTTCCTCTTCGCCTGCCTGCGCGCGAAGCCAATCAAAACTTTTGTTCCACGAACCCCTTTCCCCAAACTGGGAGGCAATTAATCTCCCCCAAATTCAAATTCACCAGGGCAAACTTAATGTCTCCAACATTCCGTAGTCTCCCGCACATATATTAGGCTGGAATGGGGGCGTCATGAAAGGGGCCGCCGTGCCGGCGACTAGACGATTTGCAAAAGGGAACTGCGCGACGAAATCCATGTTTGCCTCGAACGATGTGATAGTGTCCAGTCTTTTTGTACGCTAGTTTTGGTTTGGCCAACCATACACTCCCCCGTGATACATGGATGAGATAAGTGAGGAAATATTGCTCCCATTTTCGAGGAAAACGATAAGCTCCACTAATGGTTTCAACTTTACACTCTATCGCACTCACCGAAAATGGCTCCGCAAACTCCCGGGCTTCGGCCAACCCCGGTTGAACGTGGAACGCGATTCTTTCGTGCTAACCTTAAATTGCTTCCCATTACATCACCAACTCCCGCTCAATCTGGAAAAGCACAACTCTTCCCCTATACTCCCGTTTCCAGACCACTGAGTGGCTAATGCCCGAATTCGGGTATTCTATTCTATGTATGTAGTCGTAGTCACTCGACTAGCGATTACTTTCCGTTTCGTCGATGTGAGGCGCCTT
>JAAXYW010000653.1:0-32115 GCA_036851895.1 Orthonychiurus folsomi | reverse complement strand
GCGAGTTTTAGCACACCTGATCGTTTTCTGGTCAAACTTGACCTCCGTTCTTTCTGTGGCCGTCGTCAAGGGTCAAGAAAGAGAAATAATTTATTACATGTTGTTTACCACTCTCAGACGTATTTCTAGCTACATTACGTCTCATTTATCAAGCATTGCTTATTCCCTATGCGTATGCATGCTCCTAAAGAAAAGTAGCAAATTTTAGCCCACCTTACCCTACTCCAACGTAACATGACTCATAAGTCTAACGTATCGATAAAACTGGAACCAAAAATTCAAAATTTTACTCGACTGGAATAAGGAAATGCGATTTTCAAAGAAGTGCGTGGCAAACGAGATCATCTGCATTGCAGGGTTAGTGTGGAATGTCATTCATACCTAAACTGCTCAAAGGATCATGAGTTGACAAAATTGAATGAGATGGGAAAGTGTGATGCTCCTTCTCAGTAAACCGATGACGTGAATATTTCCTAGCTCAGCACAGAACTTCAAACAATGGCTTCTGTCAAAACATCCCTTCGTCCTCCAAAGGATTTCATCGAAGGAAAACTTTGATGGAGTTTGAACGATCCGAGAATTACCATATTACTCAGATTCCTCCCTGTACTCTCTACAATCGAGTCGGATAATGAATTCACTCAAGTGTAAGTTGTGTTCGGACGCAAATCTTTGAAGGGATTGAATTGAATTTGGACTTCTCCTCAAGTCCAACTCGTCCAATGATTTCTTTCATCCCAAATGTACCAGCTAGTTAACTTTTTCTTTACGTCTCATTCTCATTGAATCCGCATGCAGCTGGGAATGGCTTTCTCCTTAGCGTTGCGTTGCCGTCGACGCTGAGGACTTCATTCCCTTTCAACCCTGCCTCCTGCCTGCACTCAAACTAACTTAACACGGCCAGCCAGTCAACCGATTGTCTTTTTCGTTCTCCCCGCCAGAACAGTGGAAATGAAATGAATGAAAGGACACTCGGCTTTTCCCCGTTTTGAGAGAAAGGCGGGAGAAAGGCGGGAGAAAGGCAGGAGAAAGGCGGGAGTGCCTTTCTCTCATCCTGTATACGTACAAATGCGGAGTAAGGCTGAATTGTCCACTGTGGATGATGTCCTCCTCATTGGGGCAAGGAGGACTGAGGACGCCTTTTTATGAACCCAAAAAGTTGAAGAAAATAAGAGGGAGCCAGCCGTACTTACGTACACGTAGTGAGGGGGAACGGCGTCCCCAAAGTTTTTGAGGCAAAAGCGGCGGCGGAGTGAGTGTAATTTCGACGTCCTCCAAAACCATTGTCAGCAACAGCCAAAGTTTTGTGTACGGAATAAGAAAAATGTCCCCTCCTCAACTTCTTTGGAAGGGGAAGAAAGAAAATGAGGCTTCACTCCTGGCAAATGGTCAACCCGCGCCGGGAACCGCTATCATCATCACCGAAAATGGGGCTTTCAAATTTTTACGAATCGGTGCTGCCCCTTATCATTTAATCTTGCTCAATGGGGCGGCGGGACTTCCATCCGACAAAGTATCCCAATAATTACATTGTAATAAGGATGTGGGGTTACATCTCCTTCCACAAAAGTTTGAAAATTGACATTTATCCTTGGGATAACTGGATATGCAATGCTATTCAATTTTATTGCCGTTGATATTTAACCCGGGAATGCAATGATGTAGATTCACCGCCTACAAGACTGGGATTTCGGAACACCCTGTAAATAAGGCAGGCGCCTGGGGTGAAAGCATCGGTCATACTCAATTCCAGGACCACATTTTGTAGTATTGTCTCAATGTGTGATTGAGTCACACTTTATCGTAAGTGTTACCCTGAGGACAAGGAAAAGTCATGCCATAAGAACTCAATATCTTTGCTCCCCCTCACCGTACCGTAAGTGGAAATCGCTACTGGCATTCGCAAAGAAAGTCAAAAGAAAGCTCGGGCCATGCAAACAGGAGAAATAAATGTCCAAGCGGGTATTGACGGGAGTTGAGGAACTTAAAATGATTTGATCCTATCTTTCGCTAAGGGCAAAGTCCCGAATGCCCCGTCATTTCAATAAAAATCCTTCCTCAGCCAACCCCAGTCTCTATAAAGTCATTTTGTATCTATGTAACCGTAGCCATTAAGGTGTCAGGCCCTCCGTTCCACGTCCAACTTTTTTATATGGCTCAGATCTGAAAGGAAGAAAGAAAGTTTTCCTTTCACTATAAAAGTCTGGAGCAGGGGGGAAAGGATTTTTTTATTAGAAGTGTGTCAGAATGTGCTTTTTCCTGGACTCCACACGGCCACCTTTAGTTCTTCAATTTCCCTCAGCATCCTTTGAGCAGGGTTGAGTGGTCGTCGTCGTCGTCAGTCTATGTTTGCAGGGGAAAACCAGAATACATTGTATGAAAGGGGAAGGGATTCTATTGTGTGGGCCTGGCCTAGCCTGGATTGGGTGGGGTCCGGGGAAAGCTTTGACTATTTAACACTTTTTTCTGACTAAAGAAATGAGTGGGTGACTTGAGTTTAAGTCTCGTCTCGTATTTGTCTCCTGAATGTCAATGGCTTTGAAAGTTTTAGAGGAGGGGGGATTATCCCAACCCAAGGGGTCCTACCCGCACTGCACGTAAAACCTAAAACTGCAAGATTTTTTTTATTCGACGAACGGACGGACGTAAGAAAAAGGAAGTATGAACATGAATGGGTTGTGGGAGGTTAAAGAGGCGGAGGGCGTCTCGTCGCGTCTTACAAAGTAGACCGAGTCATCCCCATCTTTGCCTTAACTACTCCGAAGAAAAGCAAATTCAAAAATCCATTGTAATCATAAAGGAATATGAGTTGCGTCTTTATGCATGCAAATTTTCTCTTTTGTCTTTTGTAATTTTCTTTCTCCCGCGCCATTCTTTCCTCTTGACTAAAGTTTTTATTGCCCTTTCCTCTCCAAATGAAGAAAGAGTGGGGGACGGGAAGAAAAGGAGGGAAAGAAGTACTTTTTGCGAAGGAAATCTTGGGGATGAACACGTAAGAACTTGTCACGACCAGTATGCACATCAAAGAGAATTAGGTTTGTCATCTCTGGGAACCCAAGGGATTCGTATTCCAATTTACTGTGTTACTAACTCTACACCAATTCGTAATGATTAGATTTCTTTCGCCTTCCCCCTCCCTTCATGGTGCGGAAAACTAAAACCAAAATGTGACAGACTTAGTTAAGTACTTTCATTTGTAAGGAGCCCATGGCTGTGGCGTGCTTTGGGTTATATACCTTTTTTCAGGTTTCAGATATATTTTCAAGTTGGGGTCTGACGACACGTTATTTAAACACGAGTACCCCCACTGCATTAAAGTTTATATTAATCTGATTAAACACTACACGTTTTTTGCAGGGTTGTGTTGTGTTTGACTTTGACAAAGTTTGTCGTTTGATAATATCTTAGTTATAATGAAGAAAGCCCGCTACAAGAAAAGTGCCCTACATTTTCTAAGAACTACAATGCAAGTTAGATGGATGCGTTCAGTAGTAAGGTTTCAAAAATGCTGCTCACATTTTTAGTTATGCGCCAAATACATACACAATCTCGACAATTTTGTGTTGTCATTTCTAATCATGCAATTCAAAATCCAATGCACTTTCTCGCATTGTGTAAATGCATAATAACCCTCACAGAAATGACCGTCCAGGATTTACTACTGACTGTAATCTTCCATTTCCATTTGGCAAAATGCTGGAAGAGAAAGAATTTGTCGAGAGTGAGAATGAAGGAAGGAAGAGTACAATGGAGGAACTTAGGGACCATCCTCTCCTCAAAAACAATGGGAAGCATAGAACAAGGGTAGTCCATGAATTGGAATGCATGGAGTGGGTGGGTGGGAAAGCCCCCTTGCTGAGACTACAACATCATTTCAAAGCGGAAAATATGTGATTACTCTGTATTTGTAGGAGTGGAAGAGGGAATGGAATGGAATTGAGAGAAAGGAGGAATTTCCCACTCACAGGAAAGAGCGGCGAGAGTAGAGTGGATAGCGTCAAACAATGTGCCTTCTTTCAACTAACTAAAGCAAAAGGGCATTAAGTCCTCCCTCCAGTTCGCCTCTCCAAGGATTGCGTAGACTCACATAGGTAGGTAGGTAAATGTTGCAGAAGGAAAGTAAGATTTTTCTTTTCACGAACTTTTTTTAACCATGAAATGGGTATCAGTTTGAACAAACCCTAAATGAAACTGATTTTGGTGCTCGTGTATTCAGCGTAAACGAAAAAGCAATTGGTAAGAATTATCTATGCACTAAACCATTAAAAAAACCTATTTTGACAAACAACAATTATTCCGATGTTAAGGGTCATACAATACGGCAAAGCACAAAGTTCATTGATAAAAATAAGTTAGTCTATTCCATTATCAAGGCTTGACGACGTGATTTGAGAATCAGCAAAGGACAACCCATGATCATGATCCAGAAATACGTCGTCGTCGAATACAATGATCGACTGTTAAATTCAATCTCCATTTCCTGCTAGTCCCCGTGAGGAAGTGAACTGGAAACAACTTTTTTATGTGTAGAATGAAGTACTACTTTGGAGCCGACATGAGATCCTTTGTGAAATCCCTAGCATGGCATGGCATGGCATGACGACGAAAGGGAGAGAACTTAAACGGATATTATACATTGTACACGCTGTTAGCTATGAATGATTCGTTAGTTGCTTTGAATGACTTTGTGAAAGTCAACAAGATTTTCCAACCTCCTGATTCCATCCTTTTCCAACCGACTCAATCCGTCTCCACCCCTTCCTTGCCTTGGTGAAGTTTTTCTTCCAGTCTCCTTTAATGAGCTATTCATTTTGATAAGCTCAGAGTCAACGTTTCCTGTACTCAATTTCCCCCCTCCTCTTGCTGCTAACAGGTTTCCTTGAGTTGAATTCGTATGGGTACATTAAATATACTGGAAAAGCATACCATACCATACTTGACGCACCCACCACCTTTCCTTCCACTCGAAATCGAAACTCTTTCATCCTTTGTAGTATATTAAATCCCCCCACCTGTCTGCTCCTTTTCAATACCATCCAACCTGATGATAGGTGGAAACAAAGGAATGGCAATTGTTTGGAAATAATTAAAGTACAAAGGAGGCGGGCTACCGCTGACATTTCCTTTACCCTACGCCCCCCACCGCATCGTCAATCCCTGCATTATGTATATAACGTATTATTTCAAAAATAATTTTCCTTAGCTTCCCATTCCGCTTCAAATATTTCAATCATAATTGAATTTTTGGCCTATGTCGTATACGTATGCTTCGTCCGAAACTCGAAACGAAAATAACATCACATTTTGAACACATATTACATTATAAGCTGGACAGGAGCCTCGCCTCTTGAAATATATGCGTGTGAGAGCAGAACATGCTAACATACTTTCCTCTGCATGGATCCTGAGCACATTTCACAAAAAGTTACAACAATTTGCATCAAAGCTCCAGATGGAATGTATAAGAAATTGGATCAAAGGGCCTTAGGGCACACAACGGGCTTTAGATCCATTCCAACGTTGAGTACGTACGTACGATGTACTTGTACAGTCATTCCTCCATCCACTTTCACTTGAGTCTTACACAAGTCGTGGCATGGCGGAAGGAGTCTTGAACTACTGAGATGGGATTTTCCAACCATACAGCTCATGTGAAGTGGAGTCTAGAATATGTAGAAGATAACTTCCCCGCTTTCACCCGATTTCCAGCCTGGTACGGTACATGTACGCTGTATGTATGAGTATGGGATGCCTTACATACATACATACGCAGCAAAGGCCGGGAAATAAACGAAAGTCCGAGAAAGCAGAGAAAGTATTTGTCCAAGACGGAGACGAAAAACGGGGGGAAAGGCGGGGAAGCGGGTTGATGTGAATTCCATCCTTCCTTATGAAACTCATATTTCACTCAAAAATAGTAATTAGTCTAAGCTTCCTCCGCCTTTGGAAAGGCGAGCTTTTCTGGAGGAGAAAAATGCTTCGGACCGAAGCGACATTCTCTGAGCCTGGTAGTAATGTAGTAGAACTAACAAGGAAATTTTGAGAGGGGGCGCTTATTAAACTCGTAATATGCTACAATGTAGCGTATTATACCATGTGAAGGTACGTTAGACACGGCAACAAGGTCTCCAGTTTATTAAATTGTCCGTGGAATATCATAGTGCAAAGGGTGGGTAAGCTCCTTTACTGGCTTAAGAAGTTACGTAAGGTTGGAACGAAATATTAGATTTATTGGTGACATTCATATTTTGGAGGTTGTTTCCTTTGGCCATAAACCTACATTTGTTTTGAAAATATTTCACTTCCAGTACACTCCCCAGTTCAAACCATTTAGCAATTAATTCTAATTTTTGAAACAAAAACAAATTGAGCTTTCACTGTGTGCTTTCACCTTTCCTCTTCCCACCAGTTCCCCCCCCAAGAAACTTATTTAAATTCAAATTATTCCGCCTTCGCTAAATTGAGTGCAAAAGAATAATTCATGGAGGGAAAGAACAAAGGAATGGGCGGGTTAGGGGTAGATTACAAATGGAAAGGCATGCATGGATCGTGTTAAACGGAATAACAGCATGGAGGCTGGTCACGAACGCCCTGCCCTGCCATACAGTATTTCCTTCCCGCGCGTTAATTTTCCTAAAAAAAGTCCAATGCATTTAAAGCTGTGTGAAATTTATTTAGTTGAGGGATGGAACATTCGATAAATTTTTCTTCTACAAAAAGAAAAGACCCCAGCAAAAGATAACATGACAAGTCTGGGTTTCCCCTAGCGCTTCAGTTTCCATTTTTCATGCCCTCCTTCTTATGGGGTGTAGGAAACATGTATGTAGATATCCAAAAAACTTCCAACTACTTTCTCCACACTTTTACAACGGGCCTCATAAATAAGTGCAAGAAGGGGGGGAACCCAGTCCTGTAGTCCCATGTTCCACTTCCTCCTCCACCTTCTTTACTCCCATATATTTGAATTGAATGGATTTACAGTCGGGCAATTCAATGTGAGGGAAGACCCTGCATGCACGCACGCAAAGGAAAAAGAGGGGGGAAATTCAAAGTAAGTCAGGTCTCGTCCGTCCACCAATTCCCCCTTTAACTCCTTGAATACCGGGAACAACTTCCCTTTTAGTCCAAATGTTTATACTTGGGGAAAAGTTATCATTTTAATAGTCTGACACAAATCAATATTAAAAGCGCCGCTAATACAGGTCAGTCACTCTTAATGCTCCATCCTTTTCCTGTCTTTTTTCCTTCCGAACCGAAAGGATTCGGGTTCGGGGAATATAAAAAAACTCATTCTTCGGTCAAACCCTGTCGAACGCCGTCCAACTACGGGCCAATGTCCAACCACCATTGCGACTGCGAGCTCCTTTCGTTCCATTCCATTTAGTTTGATTCACTGTGAAATTGAGGATTACGGGGCCCAGGAAACTCGGGGTCCAACGAGCTTTCATCATAGAATTGCATTAGGTACTTTTGGGAGCTAAAGTAATGAGTTATTGGGTTCTAACTAGCAACTCAACCACGAGTCGTCGTCAATTCCTTAAGGGGAAAACTCTCTGTCGTTGTGAATGCCGTAGGGTGTTCCAAGTACTGTAATGTCAAAGGTGAGCCGTGACGTGACTTCCCAGAAACTAATTTCTAAGAATTGAGACTAATTTTAGATCCACCTGCTCCCATCCGGTTGGATCATCTTTTAATTGACTTTAAGACAGGGAAAGACGAAGATAGATGAGCTGAACTGGACCCCTTGTAATAATAGTAATTAGGAGGGTTTCTAATGATCAGATAAATCATGTTCATACCTGTACGTCGTTGATGAACCAAGTTATGTTGGCAGCTGGTCTAGAAGGTCCAAACGAGCAATTAGCTAGAAAAAAAGAAATAAAGTTAGAAATTGGTTTAAATGTAGCATTAGTTCTTAGAAAGGGTCCAACTCACATACTATTAAATGCATTATTTTGCTAGTTAGATTATTAGCTGAATTTCATTACATTGACGCCTACTGCTATTAAGAATCATTCTATTCTAAAGAAAATAATTCGCTTTGCTAATCTGGCTTTATGGCCACGTTAAACCAATACAACAAGGCTAAGCATTCTTACGAATGAAAGCAGCAATCATTACCTCTAATTCTCTCCCCAACTTCATACCGATGTTTTCCAACTTGAATCAATGGAAGGTTTTCTGGGAACTCTGGAAGAAAGGAGAAAGAGTATAAGTCACGGGAAGCGAGGAAAGTCATCTTGAAGGGAATGTGAATCTTTGGGAGGGAAAACTTTTCACTAAAGGCTGACTTTCCTGACAGTGTCAAGTCAGAGCCCAAGCCCAGGCTCTAACCCATACTTCTTCAATCTGGCTCTATGGGGCGAACGGATATTCGTGCTCTAGTGCACTATAAATTTAATGACGTCCAAATAATTATCCACTTTGTCTGTTGTCCTTCGTTCTAAAGACCTTCTAAAGGAAGAAGAAGACTCGTCTGATTTTGTATGAAGTGTAATCCCATGAAGGGTGGAATCTTTATCCACATATGTACATGCGAAAATCCACCATCCGCAATTTAGTTTTGACAATGGTTTAGAATCAAGTAAAGTAAATAACGAAGATGGCTCTCACGGGGGGAAACTGGTCCAAAAGGGCCTAAACGGAAGTTTGGTTGCGGATCCCAAAAGATATTTACTGGATGGTAAATAGGTGCTCGTAAGCAAATATAATGTTTATATCCTCAGTATTTCTTCGCTGCCTGCCTCCCATCCTACTAGTGGGTAAGTAGATATTCGTGTTGAAAATCGCCGCGTGGCAAAGTAGTTATTTCCGTCCGTTCCATGCCATCCAATCTCGAGCAGTGGCTGGGGTTTCATATTCCTTCACAAAATACACACATATACACAAATACAAGGCTTCGGTGGGTGTTGGATAGGCCCATCAACTGAAATTTCTCTCTTGGCATGATTTCACTTCCCACATATGTGTTTCTCTGCCTGCCACACAACTCCATCTGGCCTTCGCCATCCCTTTCCAGAATAAACCGTTCAACAGTTAATTCAATTAACTACACTCATGGCGCCTGTCTCCTACTTTCACTCTTAATGCATTTATTCGACAGACCTTGCTGTATGTGCTCGCCTTCCCCGTTCTGTAGAATTTGTGCAATATGACATGTCCAAAACTCGAGGGAATTTCAGTTCATTTCAAAATTTCACAACAAATTTAATTCCGTTTGATAAATTTTGTGTTGGAATTAAATTAAATTTCTTCAATTGATATAAAACAATTATATATCATATATATGAATAATATCAAGAAAAATCATATTTCCCTTGCCTATTGGTTCTATTATTTGTGTGTATGGGTGGATTATGAAAGAACCAGCTGAGTTCATTGAGAAATAACACACAAGAGAATCAATGGGAGTATTTCATTTTGCCTGCGGTCCATGTTGAGTTTGGAGAAGAGTCCGTGAAATGCCCTACGAACGGAGTCATTTTGGTTCTATCTCCGATTGAATGGTGCATAAAATGTGGTTGAGATAACATACACAAAGATCCATTCCTTCATGTTTCGCCTCCGCAACCAAACAGTGGGGGCATGGGGAAAGCCCAGAGAAAAGTAATGTAGTCCTATCTGCGGCAAATGGATGTTGTGGGCTGGTCTATGTATTGTGTGGATGCAAACTGTGCCAGTACCGTGCAGTGCTCCGGCATTCCTACCCCATGGAGTACATTGCTATTTCTGCGAAAAGGTTTCCGTACTTTCTCGTATCTCTTCCTCAACAAAAGCACTCAGCTAAATCCGCGAAGGGATGGTAATTGGTAGACCGAGTAATGCAATCCAGTAGATATGTAAGCTCAATATAACTCAATTCAATTCAACGCTTTCGTTTCACCTTTATTTTTCAATGGAAATCCATTCCTTCTGTATGCTATGGAATGGAATCAGATACGTTACTCTTTTGATATTAATAAATTGTCCTGGGCTAGACGGTACAATAATTTTAATTTTTTCGATGTTGCTAGTGATCGAAGTGGTGGTCAAGATGAGTCAGGGTACGGGTGCATGGGTACGTACGTAGAGATTTGACCTATAAGATGGGATATGTGGGTCAAAGAAAAGTGTGTTACAGACAATCGGAAGGAAGAAATACAATTTGATGGAATTGTTTGGGTCGAATGTGTTTCAAATTTTGGCAGACAGAGGGATGAAACTTTCTGGACAACCTGAACAGACAAGTTGAAGTTTGGGAGATGAGGGAGAGGAATTAAAGGAAGAATTGAGACTGACGAAGGAAAGTGAAAGATATCCGAAAGGGTTATCCTTACCAACAACAGTCATTTGAGCTGAAACGATGTCAGTGTCGAAATATGGGGCATCTGCTGAGACCTATGGGAACAGGAAATATTCACAAATTTTGTTAACTACTTTTTGCACTGATTTAAAAGCTTTTTAAATTAAGTTCACGTTATAAAGGCTGCATTGAAAAAATAATTAAAGGCAAAACTATTTGACTTTTTTTGTTGCCAAAATTATTGCACAAAGTGTTGACCTTGTGAGTAATAATTATGACTGGAGTAAATTCTTAATAGAAAAAACTTTAATTACGAGTGACTCACTTCACATTTGTATCTTCCTGTCTGCTCGTGGTGAACAGATCTGAAAATAAGTTCAATTAATAAGTTTGGTGGTTGAGCAAGAAATATGTTGTTATTAAAACATTCACTAACCTCAGCAGCACGTTCTGAGCATTCGATTTTGATTTCTGCCAAACAAAAAAAAACATTGGCGATATACATTCACTTTTACAAACTTTTCATCAGACTTTGGAACGACTCAAACATGTCGAAAAATGGAAAATATTTTTGCAACATAGAGTTCGAGACAGAAAGTTGATATTGTCATATGAAACATTAACAAAATAAAGTATCTAAAATTCTAAATACTAAAAAAATCAAGAAAAGATTAACCGACATCACCAGTTGCACTTAAATTTATACTATTCGCATATTACTAAACACAGAAAACTTGTCAGACTTCAGAGCAATTATAACGTATGTTTCCGTTTTCCAACGTTGAAAACAAAAAGTTGAGTCAGCGGAGTAAACATAATAAAATGTTATATAAAACACACCCTTCTCCACCGACTTACGTCTAAATCCAAACCGAGCAAAGGAAACACTTGAATCGGTGGCACCTCCTTCGGTACATAGCGATAAAATTCTTCTCCGTCTAAATACCTGTAAAAAAAATACCCAGAATTATAACATTACGATCAAATATAAAATGAAATACAACACTACAATATTTTTAATGTTACACGCTACTTTATATGTAAAACTAATTGAACATACCATTTGACAGTGTACAGAGTTTCATTGTAGTCCAGGTCATACAAGCAGGTAAGGGTCACGTGATTTCCTAATGTAACGGCTGAAGGTACTATCACTTGCACGTTCTTGAGGGGTGCAACGCCTGGAATCAAAAAACAGAATTAATTAGTTGGATAATTAAGGGCCCCAGATTTAATTTCCCCAAACTTTGCAATCAGATTCTTTCAAATGGCGCGCCACAATTCCGCGGAGATTAGGAATCCAGTGTAAATGAGTTTGGCTTTTCCCACTTTTGCCACAATCCCTTTCACATGCAAAAACCACTAAACGAAATCTTGGGGTCTTCCCTTCCCCACGATTACTTGATGGTGTCTTTTGTGGGTGGGGGGTTTTCAGGATTGCTGGGGACTAAGGAATATTAATGTGGTTGTTTGTTGTGCTAAAACTAAGACGATGGGACTGTATAAATTCGCGTCGAGGGACCCATTACTTAAGACAAAGGAAGAGAGAGGACTGAGGGTCCTTTCCATCTTAACAGCGTCTTTTCTGCTCACTCTGCCTCTTGTGACGAAAAGAAAAGGGCACTCCCAGCTCAAATTCCAGTCATCCCTCAACTCAAATCGACCATGAAACAAAGAAAGCATTTTGGGTCGCTCACTTTGAGCAATGGCGTGGTAATTGCATTATTCCTCCTCCAACTCCATCCAACCGGAATTCTACAAATCAACGCAGGCATATCGGGTCAAGGGAAAAATGGATTCCATACTAAGAGAACTAAAAGTCCAACGCCTGATTGGATAATTTTTTTCCTCGGCCCAGAACTCCCTCTTTCGTCAATTATAGTTGAGGAGGTCACTCAAATTGATTAAATTATTCAATCAGGGGAAATGCATTAAGAATACCATTGGAAGATGGTCCGTTTAGCTGAGTTGGATTTGCAGCAAGTAAAATTCAGCTAATTTCTTTGTGACAATTAAACACTAAAATTAAATACTTAAATAAAAAGTTCTGTTACAAATGAATCAGAAATTGATTTTTGACGGCTTTTGCTTAAATCGTAAACACTTTTTACTCATTCCTCCATTTCCTAGATTCAAAATACAGCAACAACTCATAACATCAATTTCACGGCTCATTAAATTTATATCAATATTGCAGTTGTTATTGTTGCAATATCGCCAAAAAATTTACTTTTGCAATAAAATAAACTACACAACACCTTGCTGCCAATTTCTTACAATCCAATCCATCTTCCAATGTCCCTCCGAATTCCTGAAATATTCTGAAAGGAAGATGCTCGGACTAGGAGTATTGTGACCCTGGGGCAAGCATTCATCGTTTCACACAGTACGGCGCGGAGCAACTTTCCCCTCTCCACACATGAAGTGATAATCTGAAGCAAACCTCATTTTCCCGCATTTTACACACCATTTGACTTTCTCCATTGAAGGACTCGACCCATAGTGAACTGTCCACTACGACTACCTCACCTCCTTTCTCCCACCTACAGATCATTCATGCATGAACACGCTCACCCAGCAGGCAATAAGCGACTGGCTCCACTGCACTCGCACTGACCATCAATATCATGTGCCTGATCGACTTGGACACTTCTTCAGGCCACGTACACAAACCCGAGTCTTTTTCTCATACGTACGTGGGGAATCCGTTCCTTGAATTATACGACCAAAGACCCGGTCAACCATGTCACCTACTTGTTGTCGGAAGTCAATTTTATTGAGGACCGCAATTTGGTGCTTTGCGTGTATGTCGTGTGTCGTCGTCAAACATGGAGGGAAAGGGGAAAGTGAACATTCTCCTCGAGCAAATATGTGTCGTCGTTATTTTTATCTTGACCGACTTTCACCTCGGCTTTAAATCAGGGTGTCTTCCCCAGCGGCATTTGGAGAAAGCACGGTGAAAGTTAGGGACTGGGACTACGTAAGGATATGTACTATGTACGTACGTGGTTTGTCGTGACTTATTCTACAAGTAAGACAAGTCCCAAGCCATGTAAGATAGGGAAATGTAATTTGAAGGGATGGGAAAGCGAAGGCTTCCAAATTCAATATTGAACGTCATGCTGAATTGATGGGTGAAAGTCCCTACGCCAGGATCAGGAATTTAAGGCAATTTCAACGGCTGTCTTCATGGGGGTGGAGGCGATGATTTTAGAATTATTGAATTCATAGATGGGAAGATAAGTGTCTTTCTTGCTGGTGGCATCTTCACGAGTCCATCCGCCATCCACGAAACACATGAAATGGCAGCCTGGCATTTGAAATGTGGAGAAAGAAAAAAGATAGACGTTCCTTTCTGCCACACACAAAAAAAAAGTCAAGAGCAGGCAGACATTTGGAATTCCCGCATGTGTTTCACCCCGTGGTGAAAGGGAACTCGCGGATATGTATGTGGCGTGGCATGTCCCTGGGAATGTGAATGAAGGAACGCGAAAGTCCCCGTCAAAGTGTCAATTTCCAAGTGAGCGGAGCCTAAATAAAAGAATCTAAATTTATAATTCTCTTCGGATCTTCGGGTGATGGTGTCCCATCCGGGACGTATGGATGAAAGGATGTACGCATGAAAAGCCTGGGCTTGACTTGCCGTGGCTGCACACATAGTATTACAAGACCTTAAGCGTTACCAGCATGGGGAAGAAAGTCTCCACTTACATACAGCACGGGGAAGAAACTGGGTTTGTAAGAAAAGCATGAGAAGAGAAAAGAAGAGGAAAAGTTATGGGATGAGATGGCATCTTCAAGTGAAAGCATATCTCTCTTTGCTTGGCTTTCTCAAGAACCCTAAGTCATACCGGGGGATTTCCCGCGCTTTCTCCTGGGAAAAATCCGCATATTCCCTTCCATAGAAATATGGGAGAAATTTTTGTGATTTTCTTTCCAAATATATCGGGGAGTCGTGACATTTGCTGGTCGGAAGAGATTGAAAATGCGGTGCTTGTAACATTACACTCTTTATCGATTCTGAGGCCTGTTCCTTAACTGAATTCATTCCCTTCCTTCAAGTATCTTCGCTTTCCGCCCTCGGATTCCCTCCCGTTTGTGTAAGGAAAAGCTTCAAGGACTGGGACTCTAAGTACTCGGATTCAATGGAAGAAAACTGGAGCCAAGGCTCAGATCCACACAAAAAAAAAACGTTTCGCAAACCCAAAATCCGCCCGCCCGCCCGCACAGCATGGCAAGGCATTGCAGGGTAAGTCAGAAAAAAATATTCTGGCCGATCGACTTCCCAGAATGGCGCGGGGGCTTTCAAATTTGAGAGTCAACTGGAACCCCTCAACCCTAGGATTTGGATTTTTGAGAGTGAGGTATGTCCCATGTCCCACACATACATTTCCACGTCTAACATAAAAGCTTGCCTTCCCCATTTCTATCTCAAAAACATACACCGTTAGCCATTACCCTCGAAGAAAACCTGGGTCCTTGTAAATGTTCATGTTTTTTGGGTTGAGCCTGGCTTATAGCAGCGATATTGAACGGGAGCAAGGCTGGTGAATAAAATTCACGATGACTTACGAAAGACTTTCGACATTTTCAAAATAGGACTATGTCTCGGTTGAGGGTAGATTTATTCCTTTGTGAAGGGCCCAGCCCCCGTCCTCCGTTCCTTGATAACGGCAAAGGCCAAACTCATCCCATCAATTCTTCCGGAGGGAAGGAATTTCTAAATACATAGCAGCCCTCTGGCCCATAAGTACGTAACGTACGTACTTGAAAGCAATTTTAGTCTTGGCCATGCAATAACTCAGCTGAAAAATATCCCAGTCTCCTCGACAAAGTAGTTTTACAACCCGGGATAGTAGGATTTATTGCAAATCTTTGAATTTGTGTGTGCGGAATGTCAGGCAAATGTCAAATACTGTACGTCCCCCGATCTCGTCTACATTCCGATTCAAATCGGCGGATTTTAATTACAAATTTCATTAACTGAGTTAATAAAGAAAATTCCAGTGACATTTCCCATTCATTCACAATTGGCGGATTTCTTTTGCTCTTTTCCAATGAAGTGCCAATCCCGTAATGTAATAATATGGTGGGAAGCGGATTCGATTAATGCTCTCCTGCATGCCGCTATGGGTTAGAGAACACTCACACTCCAGTCCACGCCACAAAAGCCTTTCATTTTTCGTCTCCCACTGAAATGATGAAAGGCATTTTCCGCTAATCTGTCACAAGAGCTCATTTTTTACCTCAACTCCGTTTTTGTTCTCCAAGAGAAAAGAAAGGGATGGAAATGCTTTGCAATGCCGTCGCCATCGCCATGCCTTTAGTGTAAGAATTGGTCGTCCTCGTCTAACGTCCATAGTTGTCATAGCCACATCCATGTGGACCCTCGTTTACGTAATGCAACCTCGTTTATATTCATTCTCCAATTTACCTCCAAGGGTTCCCTTTAATATATGCAGACATGCATTACACACTCACTTACGGGGACGGCGACAACCAGGCGCCCCAGGGACTTTCACTTGGGGGAAAGTCTAAAGGGCTTTTAATTAATTTTTGGGTCCTTTCTGCATTGCAAAGAAAATTGAAGACAAAGCAAAGCACAACTGCGCCAGAAACATAAATACATGCAGCGTAACCGGCATGCAGTTTCCACATGTCGATTTTTGAGTGGCCGGCCATTCGGCAAAAGCGGTAGCGGAATACATTGACATGCAAAGAGCTATATATACACAACAATACAATGAAATTGTCAATTGACGCTAACATAAATATTTGAATTTTGGTTGAATGTATTTTCCCCTTTCTGGACACCCCGGCGAGTGTTCCACGATCCACGGTCCACAGTCGTTGTCCTCAGTGAAAGCTTGGGGGGAAAGTCATTATAAACCCAACAGCGGGAGCGTCAACTCCCTGAAACTCCGCCAACTGACGCGCCCCTAATAAGCAAATTAACTCTAGTACTAAAATTGCTTTCCGTGACGAAAATTACACCAGGAGGTTATGGGGAAAGGAGCGGGGAGTGAATCATACGGACAAACTTGCACTTCGCACATAGTTGGATGGCCTGGAAGCATAAGTCTTGGAGGAACGACGACGACAGCGACAGGCGGGAATCTACATGTCCTAATGTTCCAGATCAGTGTTCTAATGCTGTGCTGGCTGCATGCTGTGGTAACGAAACTATGGTGCATACATACGTACGTAGGACCTAGCTTGCTTCTCTGACTTGAATTTGAAATTTTCATTCTAAAACTGAAACCTAATCTCCACAGCTTGTGTCCAACCTCAGTAGGCAGGCAAGCAGGGCGGGAATCCATCCATCCGATCCATCCGTCGTTTCACAAGCCAGGCGACGTCCATATTGGAATTTTCCCTCTTACATTCACCACATCACCAAGTCTGGACCGCAAATTGAAACGACGGGTGTCACTCTGGATTTGACATGGCCAACTTCTCCCCCTCCTCTGAGTAAACCAAAGATCAGACTTGCTGAATGGAGGGGTATGTACGTACTGTGATTATTGACGGCGTTTATTTCAAGTAAGGTCGGATGGAGGTCAAGAAAGACAACAGATGCTCAGGAATGAACGCGCGCGATTGGTTAGCTCTTGCGTAAGTTTAAATAACTGGAATATTTGAGATGTGGTGCTGGCAATGAGAAATCTGAGAGGTTTGTGATTGGTCAGTTATTTACGAGCTGTTAAATTGTCAAGCTGTTTTGCAATTTAATCGCAATTGTAGGGTTTCTGAAGAGTACACATGAATTTGCAATCATTTTTTGCAAACTATTAGCAATATCTGTGGCTACTGCATTATTCCCAAGTATTTATAAGATTCTAAACTAGTTTTCAGCAATTACTTGCGAAGTACAATGCTTTTGCCAATATTGAAAATACCAGGTTTATATTTCACGCATTTCCAAATTGTAAAATTAATTTTTTCACTATTTGAAGATTAGTAAAAACTTGATAAAAATTAATAAAATGTAGACAAGAAACAAATTCAATATTGGATTTTACGTGGATTCGTACATCGTATCCTAACAAACCTCATCCGAACCACCACAATGGCAAATCACATCCGCGTCTTTCATTAAATTCCTTTCGCCGAGAAAAGGCTCGAGTCCGAATCCAGAGGAGGAATGACCGACTCCGCTCTCCACTCAACGAACCATAATCCGTGAACTTATTCCACTGCCTCGAAGTAACTTTGCAAATTAGGTAGGGAATCCCTTAGCGACAGCAACCAGGGACACCCCAAAAACCCCGGACGTGTTCATCACAGAAAACTTTCTAACTATTCTCAGCCCGGCGGGTACGGGCCCCCAAAACATTGTTCAGTCCACAGAGATGCCAAAATGGAATTTCCGAGTAATTGCAAGCCAACGATAATAGCGCAAGCCTTCACACTCGAGCTCGGAATAAATAATTTATCTTCAAAATTAACGCACTGGGGATTCGCACATGCGGAAAATGAAAATAGGCAGCTTCGCATACATATTCACACGCGTCAGCGTCAGTCAGGCCACGCGTCATGCGTATGGAATGAATATGCATGCAAAAATAAATGGGCTGTAGTTGTAAACACTACACAGGCAACACAAATGTTTGGATATTTTATTGTAATTAAATTGGAAATCGGACTCCCTTCGCCCCAGGAAACTTTTGATTTTGACGGGACGGGAGCTGGTGGACTTTTTGAATATTGACTGTAACTATCTACGCCTCCAGCTTGCATTTATTTCATTCCTCGGGAATCCAAACAATGAAATCTTTGACTGACACATGGATTTTCATTGAATTTGATGTGAATCCATCCGCTCCCATATCCATTTCCCTTCAGGCGAAGACTAGACTAGACGTAGTAGATATATGGCCAGTGCATTGACCAAAATGAGGATTTTACAAAACCAATTTAAAATCCGTCGTCACTTGGCGTACGTACGATGAGATACGGGGGCTGGGTGGCGAGGGGATTGGGTTTTATGGCGAGCCTTGATTTGACACTTGGAATGAGAGGCGCGAGGCGGGATTAGAGACCCGTTCGCTGTCGGCGGGATCCCTGCTGCCTCTACGAGTCTGACCCATCCTCTCAACTGACTGATTCCCAACAACATTCTCCTCTAATAGAAAGATTAGACTTTCCATTCCCAAAGTCCATCCTTTACAAGGAGTATGAAACCCCTCTGCATTTATTATATTAACTTTCACAAACTTTCCCCTCCCTTCGTTGTGAATCCAATGGAGTTGCCGGACGGCTTCCAAAATTTCCAACCCAGAAGCCAACCTATTAAATTTTATGTTGGGAGGAGGCGAGGACCGTTTGAATGGATCCCAGCTTTGATTTTCAAATAAAAGTACAAGGGGACCCAAAAGACCCTATGACTATGTGAAGTAAGAATGTATACCACACAACGTAGTGAAAAAAAGTTTATCAGTAAATTCGTCAGCAGAAAAGGCAAAGGATGGGAAAGAGCACTTTGCCAAAAGTAAAGAGTTTTTGTGGTTCCCCGCGACAAGACGAAGAGACGTCGTCGTCCTCCCATGCCTTGTGTGCTCTACATAATGTAATTCTGAACTTGTCAAGATTGTTGAAGTGGAAAATTGTCCATGGAGTTGAGTATAGGTTCATTGATCGGTCATTCTTTTCTAGGGAACGGGTAAATCCTGTCTTTTTTTTGTAAAGGTTTGTTTTGTGGGGTCAAATCATACTCTCGCCTCGTCGTCGTCCTCGTGTCATCTCGTCTCCAGGGCCAGAACGATGTCTACAACGAAAACGGCAACGACGAGTTCGTAATATTTTGAACTTTGCTGTCGCTTGCAGTTATCACGTACGTCAACAAAATTTGAAGGACCGGAGGTAAAAGTGGGATGTCGAGTTTGAGAACAGAAGGGATTTACAGGAGGATGTGAAATCATATGACGACAAAATAGGATTACGTATTAAATCCAATTGGAAAATTTCCATTGAAGGCTATAGGGTTGTGGAATGGAAAGGCTAATCTGTCTTGTCTGTTTTATTTCAACCCATTTCCTCATCCAGCAATAAAATACGAACAATAAGTCAAAAACAGAAAAGGCGCGCGAAGGATTCTTCTGGCTTGGAAATCCAAGGCGACAGTGATTTCCACCTATGCCCTTCAAGTAATTTAATTCCAAGGTGAATTGATGTAAATCTTTTTTCCAGGCGACAGATGACATTTCCAGTGGAGAAGACAGATCACCCTTGAAGCTTATTTATGTACGGGAGGGGAGGATATAGAAGGCTTGGAACTGGAGAAACAATAAATCTTAATTCTTACGACTCTACAAGTGCCGTTGGTGGATATCATGGATGGAGAGAGATCGTGCGGCTCTGGGGGTAGAGACTTGGGGAGCCCAGTTTTAGTTTTTCCACAAGGATTGTGTGAATTCGTGCTGGGAAAATGGACCAAGGCAAACGGGGGAAAAGAAAGAAGAGAAATTATCAAGTTCTTTTTCTTCACTCCCTGGCAAAAGGACGGGGACGTACACAAATATATGTTGACGTCCCATTTATAATTCAAAGGGAGTCGACAATGCTTTTAAAAATCTGTGTCCTCCTCGCCTAACTAGCCAAATTTGGAAGATCTAACATTTTATCTTTGATAATTCAAGATAAACGTGATGTCTACTTGTATAAAAATGTCAAATCTTTGGGTACTATTCGCAATTGATGCAAACTGTCAATTAAATTTGACATTAATGGAGGTACTAAAAATTAGAATTTCTGGAAATTTAAAAGAAATAGGCGGAAAAATAAACTTTACACCGCACCGATGACAACTAATGAACTGAACCTTTCCACAGTCGTCGCCTTTGTTTATTTTCCTCCAAGAAACTTAGCAGCATGCGGGTGGGTCTACACAGCCACACAGTGGGTAAATGGGTATTTGCTCCACTTTTCAAATTTTTTTCTACACCCACAAGGATGGAGACAAGGCGGAAGCGAGAGGCTGTAATAATTATCACCCTTTCAGCACTGTCACTCCCTCGACTTTAGAGCCTCACACTTAAAGACCCTCTCCCGCTGTTTTATTTCTCCTCTTCATCAAACTTCTTGCACAAAATTAATGGCCCTCTGCCACAAGGAGCCAAATCGTGTTTGAAACCCTTGTGCCATAGAACCCGGCACAATTTTGCATTTTTCAAAGAGAACATAACGCAAAAGTTGTGTGTACTACTGAATACAAAAACATGCACGCCCGACGTCCAAAGGCCCGAAGCTTGCCACGCACGCAGTGCAGTGACGCAATGAATGCATCCCTCATCCTTCTCCGCTTCCTAAAATCTTAATTGCTTTCTCCATGACTTCCTTTCTTCGCATTTTTTACGACCCAAAGTCCATTTCGAACAATGAAAAGGATCGGAATGAAAGTCACGAAGAAATGCAATATTGGGGTTGGAATGCAATTAAAATTCACAGGCTGGAGGAGTTAAATTTTTGATGGACATCCATCCATCCTTATATTCATTCCTATTGAGTAAGCGCTGAACCAGCATCAAACAGGCGGAGTTCAAGTGAACAAAATTTCCCGTCAAATTTGAGGTTTGTGGGAGCGAATTGAATTCTGGGGGTAAGGCCAGGCCTTAGTTTTATAGTTTAGTGTGCAGATTGGGCAAAGCCCTAGGACATCCTTGCACTTCATCTACTGGTTTACTTTTCTCATAAAGCTTTGGGAGTCCCTTTCCCTTTCTCCAACATTCTATTTTCCATGATTCTTATCTCCAACCCATTTCCCAAAGTCTTGTTGCTCTTTAGGCGTACAACGCGTCGCGTCGCGTGCGTACGTAGGGCAAGCGCGTGTCTTGGAGACTCCCCTCCTTCCACCTCCTTAATTGGGATCCCATGCTAAGCATTTGATTCATTACTCTTAAATTTGCATGGAACAAGGGGAAATTAAACAGTCACATCTAAGCTGATAATGGCCTCTACAATGGCTGTGGGGCTTTGGTTTTGACTAAATGGTATTAGGCTCTCAAACGTGGGCAGGGAAAACAGGATTGAAACCAGATCATTTACAGATAATTTAATTGTATCCCCACTTAATTAATTAATGGGCTGTAAGGGTAAGGGTTTGCAGGTGCAGTTAGCACTCAATTTGTAAGTGGTAAACGGCTTCTGTCATACATACAAATTCTTGTTTGCTTTACAACAATACGTAATTTTGTGTAATTGAAAAAAGATGGTTGAATTTAACCACATTTTGAAAGGATGACAGAGAACCCCCCCTCACATGAATTACAAAACTAACAATAAAACCAACACAATTCCTGAGCGGTGCGGTCGGATGTAGATAAATGTAATGCATTACTCAATTTCAATCCACCTGAATGCAAGAATTGAAATCAGGTGACAGAGAGATTTCCCAATGCATTTCCCTCATACAAACATTATACTTACTGAAACGAATACACAATGGACTGATTAAGTACAAAACAAGGAACTAGACTTTGAGACGGAAGCAACTGTTTGTGGTTGTCATGAAAAGAAAGTTAGTCTAGTCTGGATCTGTAGTCGTAAGTGATGGAGTGAGTTAATGGGACCTTTGCTGTAGAAAGTAGAACTTGTTTTGTTGTACATTTGACATAGAAGCTAGACTAAACACAAGCACAGCACGGCAAGGCATAAAAATGCGTGTTCCAACTAGCAGTTCCTGAAAGAATCAACCAAGTCCTTGTTGACTAGGCAAAAGTGAAACTATTGTTCGTCGGGTATTGCGTGTATTTGGAAGAGTATTAATTAGAAAATGGGACCACATAGTAGTTCGAGCTATGTACATTGCAAAGCATTACAATCCTATGTGGTGTTTTCTCCCTTCCTTTTGGTTGTTGGGAGAGTAAATACACGAAGTACAAAGGCTCAGATTATGTATTGCTGCTGTGAGTAGGCAGGGAAGTCTATGGATCACAAGTTTGGATCTCGTTACACAATTTGATGGATTGTGTGTCACGGACTAACTTGGTTTTCCTCTCCCCTCTGACACCTATTGGACCCATTTGGCTAAGAGCCATACAACTGAACTGAACTGGAGGACTTCCCTTTTCACAACTTCTTGTTCAATGTACTCCGTAGGCCAGTTTACATCAGTAATATCCATAAAGAGCTTGCCAATCTTTCCTACCCATTCAAATCCCGCTTCCATACATCCTGTACTCCCTCTCAATGTGAGTTATTTTCCCACCCATCCATGCCTCAGTTGAGGACTAAGGATAATCATACAATATAAATTATTAACAATCACCTTCATTCAACCTGCATCTCATTTCCCTGCCGGGTTGGAAACCAGAGCTCCAGTAATGAATTACTTTCTCTTCCACTTTCACTTTCTGTTCGAATGTTGCATTCTGTTTCCTTTACCATTGCTAAAGTCAGCACAATGGCAATCCAATGTAATACAGTGTTCCAGTGTTTCAATTCTCTTGTTCTAATATTCCCTTTTAGTAATTTGCAGTATCCAGACGGATGCAGAGATGAAATTTTGAAGGGATGACAGATTTATGTCAATTTTATGCATATTTGACCCAAATGTAAAACCAAGGACCGCGAACCCCTAAAATGCAATATGTACATTTGATGGGATTTTAAATGGGAATGGGAATGGGTCACAATATTTAGTACTTTAAATTACATACGTTCACTTAAAGGCGGGGAGACATTGTCCCATGAATATGGATGAGAGCCTGGTTGGAATTAGTGAAACATATTTTTTCCTTCCTTGAAACAAAACACAAAATCCAAGTCCTTGCCGTACGTACCCAGGGCAAAGTGACTTTAAGCTCCAGCGTTGACTCCCGAAGAATATTAATTCTGAGGCTGCGGACATTCCGGGCCGCGAGGGCTTTTATTTAAACTTTGGCTGCTGTTGCCTGGTGCCCGCCGAAATCGAGAACACTCGTCGTCGTCCCGTCCCACTCCTGTGCAAGTCCACATTACAAGACGTTCTCCTTCTCATACGATAAGAGTAAAATATAATGGACTCATAAAAGGTCAGGCAAAAAAAAATGAAAGAGGAAAGAAAATGAGAACAAGGAGTCAAAGACTCTTTTCAAATATGAAGCCCAGGCCGCGCCGGCGAGGTCCATGGATCTGTCGCTTATGAATTTTGAGTTTGGTTATATTATTCCTCCAGTTCGTGGAGGCGGGCGGAAAGACTGGAGAACGTTGCCTTGGTTTACAAACTACTGGAAGGCGGGAGGGACAAATACAGATGATATTATGAAATGTGCCTTCCCCCTTTTCCTCCAGCTCTCGGCGTCGTCACATTAAAGTATGCTGACGCTGCGTAAAGTTCTTGAACCTTGTATACGACTACGACTTTGACTTTCGCCACGCTTCCTGACTTTCTCTCAGCATTTTCCCCGGGTGTCATCAATTCTCGCTTCCAATATTTATTTTATCTTTACAACACTTAAAATGGCAAGGCCTTGGGCCTCCCAGAACTCACAAGATATTCCCTTTCCACAAAATCTCTCGAGTTATTGCTCCAACATGATTATTAGGCACCGCGAAAAAAGATGGAGGTTAATTCGAAAGGAAAGTAGCTGTTCAGCTAATATGCGTGCAAGTTTTTCCTTATGGTAATATATGGTTTGAATAATTTGACATTTTGGGCGGGATTTTTATATTTTCTTTAGATTCCCCATCCGAATTTGTGTTAAGATTAACATACACATACAAGTGTTACAGCTACAGCGTTGGGCTAATTTATAGAGCAAACGATGCGAGTTATATTTAATTTGAGTTGACGTAGTGAGATGAATTGCAGAAAGTAAAGATCAAAATGTAATACGATGCATAAGGACAGGAATATGTGGGACGGATGTCCAATTTATTTCCAAGCCAAATCTTATGCAGTGCTAGAGGAAGGATTTGCGAGGTTATGTGAGAAATACTATACGAGTCAAGGAAGCAGAATAAATTCTCTGATTGGATAAGTGTTCAATTAAGATGGAGTCTGAAGGAGTAAACGATTTCCGTCTTTTCCTAGCTCAATTTAAAATACCCGAGTGCATGTTTTCAGGGATAAGAATATGAGTTAGACTAGACCCAGTTTATTTACAAGCACACGTGGAAAATACAAACATTTTTGAACTCACCATTTATTCCAAGCCAAAAGAAAAATGTAAAAATGGAGACTGCTACAAATTTCTTCATCCTGATTTAGTTGATAACGGATGAGAATAGAATTTTATTTGTTAACCGTTCAAGAGAATTTGTACAAAATGTCAATTTTCCGTGTTTACTTTCTCCTATTGATTCCCATGATTCTAAAGAGTACAACAGAGGGGCGGATGCGAAGGTGAATGGGTGTCAATTTAGGACAGGATGAAGGAAGTCAACGGGCAAATTTATTTCTCTCTCTCTGATTCACTAACGAACAAGTTTTCTCTCTTCACCCACTTTCACTGTTGTCCACATTTGTGTACTTTCACTTCACTTGTTTCTGTCCTTGTTTGGAAAATTATCCTTGGTTCATTGCACTAACAATGGGATTTGCAGATTTCTTTTTATTTGACCAAACTTCCTCCTGATTTCCTGGAAAATACAAAATAAAAAAAATATTTTTAGGTAAAGTAACATTAATATTAGCCGATTTTTATTGCCAATGTTAAAACTTGAGCTTAATTCACAGCAAATTTGTAGATTTTTATTTTCAATGTCAAGACTTGAGTCTAAATCACAGAAAAAGCTTACCGCACGGAATATCACTATTTATTCAAAAAAATTAAAGTTGTGCTGAATAGACGGATATGAAATAAAATTGGGTGTCAATTTATAGTAAGAGAATTAGGGGGTGCTGTAGTCTTATCACTGGGACTGGGACCAAGGAAGCCCTAAATAAATAAAGATACTTCAGATTAGATAATATTTGTACAAGAGTTTCAAGTTTGTTCTTTGAGTGACGATGACGAGGACTTTGGCTGTGTGACTCTCCTGCCTGACAATTAGAGCTGAAAAGCAGAAACTATTTAGAAAGGCGTCCAGGGAATTACTCCAACCTCCCACAATGCGCTTCCCTCCTGTGCAAATAGGGCATAAATTTATTACCCGGGTTTTTGCGCGTGCCAAGTCTTCCATCACGAATATTTTGCACGAGATGTCCACACAAACTTGCATTTAAACCCTGACTGAAGGGAATCTGTCGTGTGTTAAAACTCCCTTTCTTTAAAATCAGTCATTACAATCTGTGTTTTACTCATGAATCAACTTGTATGGGCTGTTCACACAATTTTGTAAACCTTTTATTGCGTTGAGTAAAATTTCACGGGAGTGACTGATAAAGTTGTACTTTGCGCTCAGCACGGGATTTTGCAGAATTTAAATTAAACCAAAAACTACAGTAAAAATGCAATTTGAAACTATAAGCCGTGCATTTCTTCTTCTCACAGTTGTAAATCAATTAGATTTGTTTTGATATTGTTTAATTAGTCTTATAGCCCTACAGCAAATTCCTTGTTATCCAAAAATGTATCATAGTTTATAAACCCCGTAGCTCAAGATTCAGCCCAAGCATAAAAGTTTGAAAGGTATTTTCAAAATTATAACAAAACATTTGCTACGTATGCAATTTCTAATGAGCTCGAATCTCATATTTGTGTCTGAAAGGCTTCAGCGCTGGCAGGTATGCTGGAAGGCCCACTTTACATTTTAATGAATAATGTATGAGACAAAAGCGACATTTTGAATACAATTATCTCCACTTCATCTCTATTACAATATTAAACACCTTCAAGAGCTCATTTCTACGACGGCGGTATTCCCACATCTTCTTTAGAGGACGACAACCCGCGCTGTAGGCATTCTATGGCTTAAACTAGGAAAAAGAGTGTGGATCTCTGCAAAACACAATCTATCAGTTTCATAATGGCGCGTTGGTCAAAGATTCATCCTACATTACATAATCCTCATAAACAAAAGTGTGTTTTTCCCATTAAAATTTCCACTGCAATCAATAATTACATACGTTACTTTTGAGAACGTTAGATTTGTGTGGGTAAGAGTTATTTCAGATATAATTTATTAATAACTTCTACACAAAAACATGCGTCTTTCGTCAATTAATCATATTCAGCACATGAATATTTCTGTTTCTAAGGGCAGGCTCCGATTTTTCAAGAATACGGTACAATTAAATTTAAAGATTTTTCAATATTATATTCACTTTTAATTAACGCCATTGGGGAATTCCTTTCACTTTCTTTTTGATGTAGCCGTCATTCTTTTTGGATACCACGTAGCGTAACGTAGCTCCGTCATCATCCGTTCGTTCGTGCACAGTGGCCCAGGGGGTGGGACCTGAGGAAAGAAACAAGTGAAATTTTGTGGAAAGACGAGGTGAATCTGTTCTGAAGAAAAGGAAAGAAGTCCCAAGGGGAACCACACCAAGTCACATCCGTAAAGACTAACCATAGTGGGCTGAAGGAGAATGAACAAAAACGGGGAAGAGGAAGAAAAAAGGAAAAGAAGAGACAAAGATGTTGTACACGCCAACCCAAAGTAACGCCAGGAGCTGAAGCTGAGCTGATCAGGTCCCAGGTCCTCCCTTTCATTCCTCGTAAAACCTCATTTTTATGTGAGATTTCCTCTCCTCGGCGGTAGCTCATTTGAAACTTCAAATTGCTCACACTTTCCCACCATCCCTCGTCACTCATTGTAAAATATCTTTGTATTTTATGACCTTTTCACCACAAACCCATTGCGAGCATGTCCTCCCATGACATGTGGACCATGCCAACATTGTACGTATATAATACCAAAAAAACGTATGCCCCCTGGCCTAATTCCCTATCCGAAACATGTTCAAATTAGGACATAAAAATAAAACATAGCATGCCTTACCCTGTAGCGTGCGCGTGTACACGGAGCAGCCCAAGATTTCCTTCGCCTTGTACTGGGAAAATCCGTGAAAGTTTTCCCATGAAATTAATATTTCAAGCTGTGACAATGCGAAGAGCAGGGGGGCTATTGTGGCCCTTCCGTTCCGTTCCCAAGTCAATTTGAGAATGGCACACACACTCACTCAGGGAGTTACTTTTCGCACGCTGACAACCTCCGAAAGAAATAATTCATACGTAAAGTAAATGCTCACAATCACTTTTCCTTCCCCCCAACAACTTGGCACGGAGTTAGTCAGTCCGGTGGATGGAATTGCTTTCCAATTTGTTCCTGTGCTGTGCTGTATGTTGACATGCAAAGAAATAATGTACTCTGAAGTGTGGATTTTCCCTTGAACCGATTTGATAAATCCCAGCCAACCGTACATATGTATATGTACGTGCCTTCAGTGCTCCTAATTACTCACACTCGGATAATAAATCACATTCCGGTCAAAAACCCACCAACTCCCACATGAATTTGAATCCGTCCTGTTTACAAAATGTTAAGAGCTGTTTGCACAGGAAGGATGAGCACCAGGTCAAATATTGGATTAACTGAGTACATTCGGAAATGTAGCAGACATTCACTTCATGTTACAATGAAATGTACCCTGTTTTTTTAAAAATATCTTGTACTCCCTCCGGCCAACTCCGGATAAAATTTTCCGTCCATTCACTTTTAAAACTTTGGTGGATTGTACATATGCCTTTGGGTGAGCCGACCGTACTTACGCGTAAAGTATTAACCCACCACAAAACTTATGTATGTTTTCTCGGAAACCACGGATGAGGATTGACAGACGGTAAACAGGAAAAGTGGAGGAGTGAGGAAGCCACACTGTCACTTCAACATCTGGATCCGAACTGAAAGGAAAGTTGGACTCCAACCCTGAGGCCGATCCTTCTCCATGTTACCCATCCATTCCAATCATAGGAGAAAGCATGAGGGAGGATAGAACTGAACTTTGTTCTGCTGCCTCAACCAAACGCATGCTCTAATCTGGATCTCCTTCCTTTTTGGAACATTAGTCAGCTTTCCGTAGCCTCCGTATTTCCATACGGACGTACTTAAGGAAGGGGGGTACAAGGAGATGTGTACGGATTAAAGCGGAAGGTGCACCTACGGATTGGGGAGTTAAATGGGAAAATTATAGGTTGTGTAGCACTGGTAGAGGGGAAAATACGTACGTTAAGCAAGGGGGCAGGGAGTATTACCTTAATTCCTTCCAGGAAACCCACAAAGTCTTGGAAGACGAAGACGGTCGGTTCGTTTGTAGGTTGAAGCCATTTTCGCTTTCGCGCGGGAAATGTGTGAGCGGTTGAGTTGGCATGAAGGGAATTCCTTCTGACTTCCTTGGGTCTCGCCTTATTTGTGTTATTTAGCTCTTCAGTGATAAGAGTGTAGCCAAAATTTCAACCCGAGTTAATATTAGAGTCTCATCAATCAAAATCACAATCCATTCCTCACGTTCCGTATCTTTATACTGTGGCGTGGCGGGGACTCAGGATTGTGAGGCTGGGCTTTTGCTGTTAAAGCCTTGTCTCATTCTTATCCCTCCATCCCCACAAATTTTATCGTTCTGGAGCCTAATAAGCCTGACTCTTCCCTCTTGGCCTATGGGAAAGGTTTAAATGAATAAACATTCTTTTCTGAGGTTTGAGAAATGATTACAGTTACCGTTTCTTGATGCTTTTAGTTTTGGAAGCTACAATTTACGCTGGGGTTAGTGCAAAGCTAGCCTTTTGTTATTTAATTCGTATGTCATAATGCACATATAACTTTGGTCGCATAGAGCATTTATTTGTCCTAGCATCAAAAATTAAGCTAAGTCATAATTTGTAGATGGCAATACTTACAGCACCAAAGTTACAAATTTATACTCTTATAAGCAATTGTAAAAAGTATGAATTTACAAACCCAACAACTTACAATTCATAAAATTTGTATTGTGCTCCTAATTAATTTGTCGCAGTAATAAAATGTTAAGCTATATTTGAATTCGATACCCGGAAATACAAGCCTTGACGTGATCGACAGACAGAGATTACAGAATTATAGTTTGTAGTTTAATTCATTTTTAATTTGGGAGAGATGGGTGAACTGCAGGATTTTTCAACACTCTAATATATACTGTAGCTAAAGTTCATGTATTTATTCTTAAATGTATAGTAATTTTGATGCTCAAAACATTTTTCCATTCAACTTTTTCCATTTAATTTCTGTACCCTTATGCAAAATCAGTTCCCCAATGTTGTCCTCCTTAACAATTGTGGGAAGTAATTGGAGTGCCTCAACAGCACTCGCACTTCGAATTTGCTCTACTCCAACCGATCCCCACTTGTATCTCCTTGGATTGGAAGCCTTAAGTGTGTATACATGCCTGTCTTGCTCCACAGATTACTCCACTCCTCCTCGAACACACTAATCTCTTATCTAACCGAAATGTTTTGTTATCTCCATCCCGTATTTTAGTCTCAATGTATGTGTATGTAGTATTGGATTCCTTTGCTCAGCCTAGCCTGGCCCATCTCCACTTTTATTTTCTTGGGCCAAACACGATACGAGTTTCCCTTGCCACTTGTGGTCATTAAGATTCCTTTCCGCAGTACTGCTTCTCTTCACACTCGTCCGTTCGTCTTCCGTACTATTTTTTTGCACTTCGGATTCCGACTAGTGAAAAAACGGCGGAGGACAGTTGCCGTTGCCGTTGCCAGCCTCTTCGACGGCAGCGGCCATCCTCGTTTCTCCCACGTACTTCATCCGCAAACAAAAGTGCAAGTATACGTACGTACCTATACTTTATTCCTTTACACGGGGAGATAGTGTCATCGAATCCTCCCATCCAACACATGTCCTGTCCTGCCCCAGTTCAAAGTAAACAAATTGGCGGGAAGCTCGGACTTTGGTGGGGGACCGATTTTCAAAGGCCCTTTGTTTTCCTCCAGACGGACAGACGACGTGGACGGACGCGGAGGAGCGGCAGGTGTGATCTTTCTCACAGGGCTCCCCTAATGCAGCCTAGCGTCTTGTTTGGCTAATCTATAAAGTGGGTACACCGAACTAACCTAATGCCAATGGGTTGGACGTGCTTAACCAGAGGGAAAGTCTTTCCATGGGTTAGAGAAAGAGAAAAATCCCAAAGGTAAGAAGGCTCGGCCCGTTCTTTGAAAGGAAAGAAAGGGAAATCGGCCGTGGATCTGGAATACTAACTGAAAGGCTGACAAGAGGCGTCGAGTCATGTAGTAATGTTCTGGGGGCCTTACATGCTATGCATGCATGGAACTCAACTCATCATGCATGCCTTTTACCTAACCTAGCCAAGGTTCCTTCCACTCATTTAGATATGAGTTTTTTTTGGAAGGCACAATGCAAGGGAAGACGCTTTGGAACCAATGGGTACGTACGTACGTTACGTACATGTTTCCAGGTTGTCTTGGAGAATTGTATGTCGTAGTGCTGTTGGATTGGTTCGCTTTAAAATTTGATTGAAATAAATACTACGTAGCATATTGGGAAAATATTTATTAGGGTGTTTTTTTGTTTTAGTTGATATCTGTAAATTATATGGATGGAGAATAATCCGAAGGTTTTGAGTTTTGAGGGAAATGTGCGACTGGGGTGATTCGGAAGGCTCGTGGCTTGAAACGGAAGAAAAAAATTAAACTTACAAAATTAAATTTAGGACTGGGTTGGATGTAAGTGGGAGGTAAGGGAGGACAATGGGATGGGAAGGATTTCTCTTCAGGCAGGAGAAAGGAGGGAAATGAGGTGAGTGGGGGTATCTCCTCCCAAATGAGATATTTGCATTCATTCCACATGGAGCCTTTCAAACCTTTCCTCCACAATGTGCTTGCTTCGCCGCCTCTGCATCCTTCAGATGAGGTAAGAAGATGAGTTTGAATCCTCAGATATAATACAACCCTCGGGATACCTTAGTAAAAGATTGAGTGTCACCCTATTTTGGCAGTTCAATATTTTCAGACTTGTTCCCTTAAAAATGAACTATCATATTCAAATCATCATCCGTTTCCACACACCCACCCCCCCCCCCGCCCTTCTCCTCGCGTGTCTCCTTGGAGTCTATCTTGTCCTCCCCCTTGTTAAGTCCATGGGAATGGAATGTAGGTTGCCGTTGCCGAGGAGTGGATGGTAGCCCATCTTTCCATTCGAATATTTTTTTTGAAGGAAAAAGCAATGTTATTTATCCCTGCATGGATCAATACTATCCAATCTTGTCAAGCATGCATGTGAGAGCATATGGGTGCTCTTCGTCCTGCAAGTGTCATGGAGCTGGGGGGATGAAGACTTCTGGATTTCGTTTTATTTTCCCTTTTAGTCTCAACTAAAGTGCATTTGTTTTTCTTTGCGCTCGGACACTCTGTGTCAGGGGAAAGTAAGTAAAGTATCCTTTTGTCCCCGCCGGTTCCTGCAATGTAATCGAGGAAATGCGTAGTAGATTGAATACGGAAGTCGAATGAATTTCAGGTGCAGTTGCGGAAATGCATGAATTTGAGCAGTTAAGGAGACCGACGACAGCAAGTGGGATTATAGTGGGGAGCATATGACTGACTTGTATTGTGACTGAATGGTTTGGCTACACAAGTGTTTCAAAAAATTGACCACCGCCGGACAGCAATGCCAATACCAAATTCATTGTCAGGATGAATCCGAGTTTTGCCTATTGACATGTATATGGTTACCACAAAAATGTGAAAAGTTAGACTTGTGTGTGCTAATCTGTTTAAATTTGACTATTTTGATGACAATATATTATATTATGATAAAAATCTATATTGCTATGCTAATATGATTGCTTCGATTATTATTATACAGAGGGTGTCCCACCCTTATAAAACCGATGAACTCATGGGTGCACCACCCTGCATGAGTACCCATGTGACCTCTATGCCACTAATACTCAAAGTACACCC